>JAXGGA010004752.1:0-84833 GCA_038373865.1 Uloborus plumipes | reverse complement strand
GTTTCCCCCCAAATTTTTGGTAAAAAAAAAAAAAAATTTCTTCATGTAACTGCTAATGGTAAAACATTTTAAATTACTCAAAAAAAAAATATCCTTCAAACAGTTAAATCAAAAAATATTTTGGATATTAAGAGCTTTTTCGAACAAAGTTTGTTTGAAAGAAATATGTCTTTACGTCCGAGATCAATATTAGCCTTAAATTTCTCCGTAGATACTAGTGTTAAGTTTTTTTGAACTGTTCAAAATCTAACGAAATATTGTTCAAATCAAAAAAGGAAATATGAAATTGAAACTTAATTGCCGAAATCTTTCGAACAAAAAAAAGTTTGGGCAATTGACACAAAAGTTATTGGGGGGAGGGGGTATACAGACCTACAGGAGAACCTACAGGCACACATTTTCCCCGTCTCAAACTTTTCCCCGACAAACTTTCAGTTTCTGACAATGTTACAATAAGAACTTTTTTTTGGAAGAAAAGAAAGTCATGATTATTTCTGCAGATAAGAACAATGTTTTTTTTTTCGCCCGCTCGCTTTCATTTTCTTAAAAGCTTGGAATGCACCTTTTGAATACATCGTAAAATGTTTCCAGGATTATTTGTAGAGCTATGTGATAAAAGGGACGCAGATGTTGCTAAGATAAAACTTTGCTTTTTGAAATTATGATACTAATTTAAGAGAAATGCCTTCTGTGTACTCAGCTTGTTCGTGTTTAGTAAAAAAGGTAATTTTGAAAATCTAACGCCGAAGAAAAAACTTTATTGTCATATACTTATCAGAATTATTACTGGCTTTGTTTCGATAAATCCCAACTTATATCGGACTTTTTTCAAGCTTTAGTTCTTAACTGAAATTGGATCTTTTTGCACTTGTTCCAAAAAAAAAGCTTAATACTTCAGATTCCAAAGAAAAATAGTTATTATTATCGCAACATAGATTTGAAAGCAGGGATAGATACAAAAGAAGACGATTCCCTCTCTTTGAGAAATCTCCCGGTAATTTTTCGAAATTAAAGCTCTAAAAAGTCTTTTATATGAGTTTTAATGAAGTTTGGGGAAGAAGGTTTCGGCTCTCCCCAGAAATGTTTCGGAATTAAAATCCAGATCCTTTGTAATCGATATTTGTTAACCAGTATGCATAGTAAAAAAGGTAAGAAGGAAAAATGAATCGCCCCTCCTAAGGAAAACTTCTGGATTCATCCTTGCTTGAAAGAAAGATAAGACTTTGGTTTTGGTCACACCCGTGATTTTGAATTTTTCGTGGAAGGAGGGGGAACATAAAGGGTACACTTCACTTCACTTCACTCCTCGAGGGGCCACAGTACCTGTCATTGTTGTGACTTCACCTGATACGGCATCCTCGAGGCTTTTTATTGAACAATTATAGCAATTACAATATCTAATTTTTACAAAAAAAATACGACAATTACAACAAATAGTAACACGAAGCATAAAACGTTTACAACATATAATGACACAAGGACATAAAATAATTGAAACATATAATTACATAAAGTTAACAGTTTACACTTTCTCATTAAAAACAGAGTTACACGGAGGGTTATATAAGCAGTTGTACAGGAAGACGAGGAGAGTGGGATAGAGAGCTTTGAGCATATATTGAATAAATTAAACTATGACATTTACTCCATATAGTCGGAGTTAACAACACTAGAACACACTGTGGATTAGGCCAGTAGAACATTTAACAGTGGAATGTTGCAAATATTTACAAGCGTATAGTATACAAGAAGGGGGGAAAAGGGAGGGCAGTACACGAAGACGAGCCGATGCAAACTAGAATGTGTTCTGGTATAGATAGCCTTCCGTCGATAAGGGGTGGAATATTGCAGAGAGACGTACGGTACTCTGACGCAGTCCAAGAGCTTGTTTCAGACGCTGTTGATTGGGTGTGCCCACAGGGCAACGAAGATGGTGAGCTGCTGTTAGTGGACAGTCAAAAATGTAATGAAAGTTGTCCCCCTCTTCTCCGCATGAGCAGAGAGGGAAGTCGATTAAAAGGACCATGGCCGGTTAAGAAAATAGTATGGCAGCGCTGCGAGACGCGCGAGGAGAGCTTTATTGTGGGAAATATGTCGTATATAATTGAATCGTTTATTTCGAAAAGGTAACATCTCTATTTTGATCTCCTCTGTCTCTTTAGAAAATTAAACAGCGCACGGTTATATTTTTGAATGTCATAATCAATGAAAAGATGCCTTTAGTTAAGTACACAATTACTGCAATAATTTACCAAATAACCATTGATTATGACATTCAAAAATATAACCGTGCGCTGTTTAATTTTCTAAAGAGACAGAGGAGATCAAAATAGAGATGTTACCTTTTCGAAATAAACGATTCAATTACAGTCGAGTCTCGTTAAAATGAACTCCAAGGGGCTTAGGGATGTGTCTTAACCTTAGCTCGTCTTATCCGAATATCAATGAGCAGCAAGCAGTCAGACGGGAATCGGAAATGTAGTTCGTCTTAGCAGTACTTCGTTTTAAGCGTGTTTAAGGATATGATGTTCTACTGTGCATTGATTTTCCAGACTCAAGAGGGCTTTGAAACAAGGGCGGATACGATGGGGCGATTGCTCCTTCTTTGGATGACTCGCCACTGGTAAATTTTTAATATTGGAGTTCAAAAAAGGCATCTTTAAACTACAGTGAGCTCTCACTTATGCGCCGGCCCAAGGGACCAACAGAAAAAGGCGCATAAGTAAGAGAGACGTATAAGTGAACAAGCCTATTTAAAGGACTAAAACGCAACAAAGACTCTATGTGAGAATGAAAAAGAATGTTTCTATAGACAAGGGACATATTACAACGGTTTGACAATTACTGTAACGTAACTACAATGATAAAGAGAAAACAAAAATTGTAGCATACCTAATTACAAACTGTTCCCTTTAAAACGATCCCTAATAGGTAATTGTCCCTCTCCGAACTCTAGTTCATGCGGAAAAACGCCTTCCGTAAGCAATAAAGGCGAAAGATTACAGAAAAAAGTGAAGAGAAATGTTAATTTTTTAAAGAAAATAAGTTTTTTTTTTCATTCAAATGAAAATTCGGCGCATAAGTGAGATATTTATCTTTAGAGCGACGCATAAGAGAATGATACTATCATTATTTTGCTATGGAATGTGTTGGGACTATTCAAAATCGTCGTATAAGTGAAAAAGGCGCATAAATGAGGTGGTGTATAAGCGAGAGTTCGCTGTATCTTTGATGATAGCAGAAGGCAGCTTTCGGGCACTCCTCAGGATACCTTTTGAAATTGAAGTCCAAAACAAATGATATTAACATTTGCAAACCAAAACGTGTAGCAACAGATATGCAATAAAATCAATCGCCCCTCCCTTGAAACATTTCTAGACCCGCTCTTACTTTGAAAATGACACCCCCCCCCCCCACACACACACTTGCCCCGACCCCTAAAATGACAGGCACGAGCTTGGTAAATGACTTGCCTGACTTTCGGGGTAATTCCCCTCAAAGAGTTAGTTTCGTTTTAAAAAACTAAATAAGTCATTTCGTATTAGTGCTGATTGATTTAACGCAACATCTGGGCCTAATTAAGGCAGGAATTCAAGTGAAATAGGCCATCGCAAATTACAATCGCTACTGGAAATGAATTACATTAGAACGTTTATTGATAAAAACATCGTGACGTCAGCGTGACGTTTGCATATGAAAAACGAGCTAGATAAAATGTCACAGCCTACTTGGCGAATAAGAGGAGATCACTGACTGCTTGTGAGCTCTTATTGGCTCCACCCGTAGTGACGTCGGTGCTAAGTTAAGTTGATGATAATGTAATTCACTTCCAGTAGCGATTGCAATTCGAAGCAATTGCAATGGTGTTTCACTTGAATCCCTGCTTTAGAAAAGTGTAGGGTGAGTTCTGGTAAGTGCGTCCACGGGGTAAGTGCGTCCACTGGGAATTATATGAACACTGTTCTGAAATGGCTTCTGCAACACATCGACTATGTTAGATAACTGTCTAATGATAATTTCAATAGGTAGAATTCAGGCCTGGATTCAATAGACGAAACACAATCAAAGACAATTTAAATGTCTTCAAAAAAACTCTAAAGTAAAGATTGAGAAGGTCTTGTTTCAGTTTCTCTTGTAGTCATACCAAGCAATTGAAGTCAAGAAATGCAAGTTGTTTCTTTTGAGTAATAGCTACTAATAACATATATGGGGTATTTTGATCAAATACTCTAAATAAAATTTGTTTATATGACGGTACGCACTTTCCATTTCTTTAAAGTAAGGTGGGGGTAAGTGCGTACCATTTTGATGGGGCAAGTGCGTACCACTATCATGAGGCATATGCGTACTATTATTCGGAGCAAGTGCGTACCATTATGATGAGGCAAGTTTTGTACCATTACGTGGAAAATCCGACTCTCGTAATTCACCTTTAATTTTGCTTATAACTCTTTTATAAGCCGATTATAAATTCGACGTCATTTCTATCAAGTGTTTATATTTACATTGAATGCGGCGTAAGATTTCAATTTTATTCAATATCTCTGAAATATATTGGCTTTTAAGTATCAGTTAGTACATTTTTCGTTGAAAATAGCGATCATAAGCGATACTTAATTTGAACCAGAATCACAAATTAAGCAATGAAATTAAGTGAAACACTTAATGAGGAACCAACTGATTCAAAAAACAAAGGTGAAATAATGAATAAATTATATTTAAGAAAATTAAGAACACCGTGTAAAAAACTATTTTAATGTACAAGAAAAAAAAAGTACAAGTATCATATCATGATCAATTATTTATTTATTTATTTTTTGCTCTTTATTTTGTGTTTTCTCTTACTTCTGCTGATTCTAATAGAAAAACATTAAAACCGTATTTATTCAAAAAAAAAAACGAATTGTTCACTCAGGTCACCTAACGATCTCCCATACAAATAGAATTAAAGAAAATCACAGGGGTACGCACTTACAACAATGCTATTGGACGCACATATGTCAGTTTACATTTAAGAAGGGGTAAGTGCGAACCCTGGCTTAAACACAGACTGTTTAATGTATTAAACCAAAATAAACTATGTATACTATAAGTGATTATTACTAAATAAAAACAACTTACATTTGCTCACTTGGTCTTATTAAAAGGACAAAGGAAGAATCACATACACAACTCTCTCAAACTTCAAATCACAGTTGTTCGTAAGACACGTGGGATATCACTGATTGCGTTTCATCCATGCAAGCAAGTGCTGATCTCTAGTATTGGGAATTATCCCAAGGCAACTACCTAACATATTTAATATGTGCCAGAAGTTTTTTCCTGCTCATATTCACATAGTTTAAGGTGGACGCACTTACCCCGCTAGGTAGGGAAAGTGCGTACCTTAGAATAGGTATCATAAACTAGGTCACAAAACCTATGCTTATGGTTTATTTGACACATTATATGCTTGAACATCTTAGTAAAGGATCTGGAAAGAAAACTTAAAAAAAATTGTGAGTGTACAAGATTTTTCAACGGAGCAGCATCCTTGAGAACATGAACTTTGAAAAAAAGGGTACGCACTTACCAGAACTCACCCTAATTCATTATTTTCTATTTTATTTACACAGCCGTTTTTATAAATGTTCTCTTTTAGGTGAGGCGTAGAACCCCGACAAACGCAACAAGGCATCAAACATTAGCACTGAGTTGTGTTACTGAGGACATATAGACAAAACTCTTAAGTATTATTAAAAAACAGTACAAATTAATTTTAACTGACTTGGAATAGCAGAGTCACTATTTTAAAGTAAAGTGTTTGAAATCTTATACAATTTTTATTTTCTACATTAAACCATTATGTTTTCTAGTTGATATCACTAATAATCAGCATGAACGGATCATAAATTAGAACTCATCATCTTAGAAATTTCAAAATTTCTGTTGGTAACTTGAATGACTTTGCTGCTATAGATTGGATTATTGAGATTTTTGAAACTTCAATGGTTCATTCTCCACTGTTCAACTTTCAGGTTTATTGCGTAAAACTCTGTATATAAGTATTAATAATGTTTAATAATTTGAGTGCTTACAATTGTACATCATTTTACTAGAAAAAAAGATAGTGAACATAACTTATAGGAGCAGTATTTTTTTTTATTGTTTGGTATAAATATTATTTCGTTTTCTATAAAAATATAACAAAACAAAAAGAAAAACGATCACTGAACTTCACTTCATTTGCTTTTATCATTCAAAGTAATGTTCTAAATACTTTAATAAGTTTTGTTATAAGAGAGTAATAAATAACGCCTTCTAAAGTGTTGTTTAACGGAAAATGTGGCTGAAGCGTACTGTAGAAAAAAATACCACATGAAAGAGTAACGTCGGAACAAGTCGGAAAACAAACTCAAATTTTTTAAAACAAACTCAAATCTATTTACACTTAACTTCAGGGAGAAAATACGTTTCTGATAAACTGTTGTATTTTTGTTTTCTTCTATTAGTTATAGTTAATGAAACCGTTCCAATTATTAAAACATGCGAAACATTTAACTAGTTTTTTATTCATGTTTTAATATGCTTATAGCAACAAATATTGAATAAAATAATTTAATTCTCTGATCATAGTAACTTTGAGGTCAGTTCTTTACTTAGGAACAGCTCCACAAAAAAAAAATTAACCCATTTATGCACAAGTTTTTTTAAACAATTTTTTTTCAATTTTTATCTGTTCAAAACTCTTACTTGGAATTGTTTACATACATTTTAGGCTTAAAACTGTTCGCCGTTGCCATATTTATTAAGTTATTCAACGTCCTGTTTATGGGATATTTTGCTGATATGTGAGCAAAATACGACCTAACTTGACTTTACTTTCGCAAAGTAACATTACAGGAGGCATTTGTGATCAATTTTAAGCAAATCATTTTAAAATAGTTTAATTTTATGAAAAATGAGTTCGCAAAAAAAAACTTACTTTCTGTGGCTACCCATACTGGATCGTTGCTTGGCTGATTTGTCTGAAAATAGCTGTTACTAACTAAACTCTGATGTCCCACTAGTGGCTCTATCTGGTTTTCTCAAGAAGAAGGACTATTTAACTTGTAAAAAACAGCTTTAGTAAAATGTAAGTAGTAACCCATTACAGGTTTTTGTATGCAGTAACTAACAAGCGTCCCGTTTTTAGGCTACTGGTCATAACGATGGGGCATAACAAATGGGTTAAAGAGAAACAAGTAAACTGCATTTTATTATTCATAAAAACAAAAAGCACGAGAAGAGTAAACAATATAAATACTGCATAAATATTTATTATGAATAAAATGTTTTCTCTCCAGTCTGATACTTCATATATATGTAAAAAAAGAATGTAAGCACAGGAGAAAAAGTCTTTTCAAATTTCTTTCTCGAACGGAGAAAGGATCAAAGATTTTCCTGTGATATCAAAATGGCAAAGCCCCATTCCCTTTGAGATTTAATAGTTTGTGCGTTACTAAATTCTATCCGAAGTTCTTTCTCCGAAGGCAAAAAAAAAAAAGCAGTTTCTTCCATGGGAATTCCTTTCGGACATTTTAAAGAATCCATTAAAGTAAGTCAACGACTATAAGTTGTGTTCACTGTTGCGCATATTTAAACAAAAAAAAAATCTATCGCAACTGGAATTTGTAATATTATACTTAAAGTAAATACAGCGGCATGTTTGACTTGATGAAGTATTAATTTACATAGAACTTATAGAGGAAACGTAAGAGATGCGTAATAGAAGAGTTTAAAAGAATTTGACCTTTTATCTTTCTTCGAATAAGAAGCTTTACTGCGCATAGAACATAAAATGTTTGCTGAGGGAATTTTTCTGCCTTATTCATATATTGCAATTTTTAGGAGATAGATTATTTTTTCGGAGAAATAAGTCACATGTATCAGCTATACAGAGAACACCTACTTCAGTAGAAGGAAATAAAAATTAATGTGTTTTTTTTTAATTAAGGCAAATTGGGAGAAGACACTTTTAACTTTATTTTTATAAAATAGAGCATTGGTTTCTTTAAGTTTAACCAATTCATCTACAAAATATGGACTTTTGTAATTGGTAAAAAATAGGTTTCGCTTTGAAAAACAATTTTTTACGACCAAAAATTAATCATTACAAATTTCTTTCAATTCAGCGTCTTTCCGATACCGTTCGGAAAGCTGACGTAAGGCAAATTGCAGTAGGGGAAGATGCCGTACACGACGTTTTTGCACCAACTGCTGCACACAATGTATTTAATAGAATCACATTTTTTCCAACGGTTCGGTGTAGTTTTCTAGGTCTATGTTTCGAGTAGGTTCATTGTTTTATCTAGAGCGAGTCAAAGAGCTACGACATTTTCCGCGAAAGAAAATACGGCGTCTTAACTTTAAAGGCCCGGTTTCCTAGAATCGTCGCCGACGCCGGGGGCGACGCACGCTGGAATCAGAACCAGTTTGATTGGAGCGTGGAGTGGAGCGACGTCAATCTGCGGCTCAGGCGCATGCGCAGAAGGAGGCGGCGTCTGTCGCCTCGCCAGAGATCGACGATTTCACTTCTAGGAAACCGGGCCTTAAGGCATTTAAGACACTATTTCCGGTACTCATCAGAGCGATAAAAATGACAAAACAGTATAAAAACTCCCCGTAACCCATTTATGCCCAAGTTTTTTTTTTTTTTTTTTACATTTTTTATCAATTTTGATCTGTTTAAAACTCTTACTTGGAATGGTTTACATACATTTTAGGCTTAAAATAGTTCGCCGTTGCCATATTTACTAAGTTATTTAACGTCCTGTTTATGGGATATTTTGCAGATATGTGAGCAAAATACGACCTTACTTGACTTTACTTTTGCAAAGTAACATTACAGAAGGCATCTGTGATCAATTTTAAGCAAATCGTTTTAAAATAGTTTAATTTTATGAAAAATAAGTTCGCAAAAAAAAAACTTACTTTCTGTGGCTACCCATGCTGGATCTTTGCTTGACTGATTTGTCTGAAAATAGCTGTCAATTAAAAAACTCTGGTGTCCAAATAATGGCTCTAACTAGTTTTCTCAAGAAGAAGGACTATTTAACTTGTGAAAAACAACTTTAGTAAAATGATATACCGATTACAGGTTTTTGTGTGCAGTAACTAACAAGCGTCCCGTTTTTAGGCTGTTGAGCATAAATGGGTTAAGCCAGCGGTGTATCAAAACCAATTTATATATACTCCCAATGTGTTTGCTTCCTCATTATAACTGACTGTTTTTGTTGATGCTTGTTGGTGAAGCATATGGTACGGCATCTTCCACAATGCAGCGCCTTCTCCCAATCTACCTTACTTTTTCTTCGTTAAAGCAACAATGTCAAAACACCTAACAAGTAGAGCGCTTAAATCCAAAACGTTTCTTACTTAGTATAACGATTATATGTAAATTAGAGCGTCTTTTCTAAATAACACACAAACAAAAACAATTTTAATTTGTTACAATAAAAGAGTTTTTAATTAAATTACCGGAAGGAAACTCAGATCTGGATGCTGCACAGGAGAGCAAAACCTCGGCCATGACACTCAAAGTGTAATGGATGGCACTTTAAACGTACACCGTTCATAGTGCTACTGGGGTATTTATTGCACATGTACATTTTTTAAAGCAATCTATGAAATATTTACAATTAACTAATAAAGGTTTGTAATCAAAACCGTGAACTCCATTTCTTTTTAAAAATAAGTAATTAGTTGAATATTAGTACTAATACATTTTATTTCTTGTTTTAATCTAACAACCGTTCAGCAAAACACAATTATTGCCATTTACAATTTTAATGTAACATTCTTTCGTTATGGCTTTAGCAAACAGTAACTAGAAAACAAAGAACTAAAAAGGTACACAGTGCATTTTCCTCTAAATGACTCTCAAGATAGTTTTATACGTTCCTCTTGTCGCTAATGTTGCTAGTGCTTGCTATTCTCATTAAGGCACTGGCAACTACTTTTGAAGGGCAACATTTTTGGCTATGTTTGTTAAAGGGAACATGCAAGCATAAAGTTGTCCACGGAAATTCGCGAACTTAGGTAATCTAATTTTATGGAAATAAAACAAGTAATTACTAAACAGAAAATCCTATTAATGCTGAGAATATAGCATTTTGTTTTTGTGTCCAACGGGAAATGTTTTGTTTCTCTTTTTAAACCAAGAAAAAAAGGAAAAACGAAAATCATGAAAGGCAAACCTTTTAGCAAAATCTTCCATCAGTATTTTATTTGCTTAAAATTATTGTTATAATTCCGGTTTTACTTAAAGTCATGACACAGCTCTTGTGAAAACACAGAAAAAATTATTTTCAAATATTTACAAGCGTTAGTAGTTGCTAAAATACCCACAGCAGCTAAGAAAATTGGATTAAACACTGTAACAACATCAGAAAACACGCATTTAAATCCAAATTCGATGAAACAGTGGGACAAAATCATAGCGCATGGACTTTACAACAACAGAGCTAAAATAAAAAGCTCTCTAACACAGCTGATTGACATCTAATTAACTTGCACAAAGCAGCTATTCATAAACTTTGGAAGAAAGTACTACAATTTTGAATGAATTCTTTGATTATCTATAAGACTCGAAATTATCGATGATAAAAATTAATCGCCAACACTGTAAAAAATGAATGCTGTTTTTACAGTATAATATAGCTAATTTTGTAGTAATAAACTGTAAAAATTACTAATTTTACTGTACTAAACAGTAAAAATGCTAATTTTACAGTTTATTACGGTGCATTTTACAATTTAAACTGGAAACTCTGCTACCGGTATCACACTGTTGTTTTTACAGTATAATACAGTATAAACAACAGCTCATTTTTTTCAGTGAATAATAACTCTAACTTGGAGATATCTCTTCAGTTTGACTACCAGATTCCAATGATAAAAGGCAGTTTCAAAGCGGGTAAAGAAAACAGGCAGGTAAAGTTTTAAAAAATTAAGGGCAACGTTGAGTGAAAATTAATGGAATAAATGCCAAATTTAGAAAGATTAAGAGAAATTGAACCCAAAAAAACATAAAACTAACAAAATTTCACAAAATGCACAGTAAAAAAATGCCTAACCTTACTCCATAAATACGGTGACAGCAGTGCTGCATCCACTGCTATGGAGTTACTTAGCCGATATATCTGGTGTAAAGTAACACATCACTTGTGGAAGGTTACACCATGGTAATGTAACTACAGCGCAATGTTTCACAAAGTAATGTGTAAGGCTGCGCCAGAATTCTCTGTCATAGGAAGAAAAAAAGATCATTCATCAGACTGGAAAGTTACTTTCAAATATTAGTTTGTTTAATGTTTGTCATGATCATGCTTTTCCACTACCCAATCAACTTCACCGAAATCCGTATTTTAATTCCACATGATAGGATGGAACAGCGAACTTGTCACGTACAGAGAACTATCAAAGCAAGCGTGTTTTATCACTGGGCCGTTTAAAGCGCATATCAGTTACGTTCATAAGACTTTAAGAGCTCTGCGACGATGCTTGTCTTAACGCATGCCCTTTGAATGCGTCAAGACAAGTTTGCCCCAGTCATTTTAACGCTTGGTGGAGCTTTACATAGGCTACGTGAAACTTTCCTCCTACAATGAGAGTTTTCTTAAGATCAGAACAGCTTATTCTAGAAGTTGTGCAACAATACACCCATTAGCAATAGTAACCTTACACATTTTTTTTACAGAGTGTAGACAATTTGGTAACTAGCAAGAGCAGATATAAGAGAGAGAGACGATGGAGGTGGTCACTCCTCCTTCAAGCCGAAATAGCGACTTTTAAGCAATTATTTATTTTATTTTTTATTAAAGGCAGCCTAAAAAATTTAAAAAATTATCTTTATAGTTGCCGTTTCGTCTCCCTTTATGTATTAAAAAAAATTAGAATATTTTGAATAATTAATATAACTCGTAGTATAAAATATTCTTTAACATGTTCTCACTAAAAGTATGTTGCCCAACCACTCAATCACTGATCTATTTTAGTTTTAAGATTAATTACATAAACTCTCTGTGTCAAGTATTAGCATATTTTAGATCAATTTGCATTAATTGAGACCTTCAGGGTAATGAAGATAATATTTTATTTAAAGCTAAGAAGGTGATAATTATTCGACTAACAGTATCTGCAACTAAGCCTTTATTGTTTCCCCTTTTAGTTTTGTAGCACGAAATGCTTAAGTTCTAGAAACTTAAAGTTGACATACTTTGCTCAGAAAATTTAGATCCAACTTTGACAGTGACAAAGTTGGTCACACGTCACTGTAGTTTCACATTTAAGTTATTTAATTAATCAGCAAAGATTAAATTTTTGTTAAATCATCCGTCAATTTCATATCCGTCACCAGCTTGTTGCAATACGTCTCATTCATTCCAAATACATCACTTACTCGAGCTCAGAGTCGTTTGTATAACGTCTCTAAGTGTAAGTAATTCTTTCCTCATTTGGAAGATTTTCCTTTTTTTAATGAAAACATAACGCGTTAAAGTTTACCTTACTTTATAAAGCTACTAGCTTATTACCCTGCGCTGCCCGGGTAACCTCTGATTTTTCTGCATCATACAATATTGTGCTATGTTCCAAGGTAATTAGAACATGAATTATAATTGTTTTTAACTTATTTCATGCTAAAAGTAAATAGGTGAGCCTTAAACTGATAATTCATTGTTAATCGTACATTTTGTTGGAAAATAGGGTAAAAGCACCAGTAGTCGGCCTTTAAGAGATGTTTTGTTGATCTTGGCAAACCTAGAACTTTCAGCTATCAATACAGCAACAAAAACAAGGTAAAACTTTAGAATGAACCTTTCTGATAGTGAATCACCTACTTGTTTCAGAATTAAAAAAAAAATGGTAAAATCCAAGCCGTTGTCAACACTAGTAAATGCTCTAATAGTCGGCCACAGAATCGTCTTAGCTGAAAAATAAGCAGAATCGCAATCTTGGATGACGGGCACACCATTCAAAATGAAATGACTCATTACTAATTCAAATAAAGTACCCAAAACTTAACTGCTACTGGTTGATGATTGAGGATAGGTACATGTTTGTGTGAATGCGTCATATCTGATTCTGAATTAAAAATGTACTATTTATGAGGAGTTTTATGTCATTGTGGCCGTCTACTGGAGACTGGCCGACTACTGGAGCACTTACCATACTCATATTTAAATATGTTAAATTTCATCAATTTGTATGCTTAAAGGCTTATATCTATTACTCTATTAATTGAAAGAAAATGGTCATTTTGAGACAAAAAAAAATTTAATTTTGAGATTTTTTTTTTTTTTTTCAATTTAAAAATCCTACCTATGTGAATTCTAGTCCATCAAGGAACCTATGTGCCAAATTTTATGAAAGTTCGACGAAAAATGAATTTGTATAAGGAACAAACATATAAATATACATACATACATACATTATTAAATTATTGCCCTATAGATAGCTCATCTTAGCTATTGAAATAGCTCAAAGTCTAAAAGCAATTATGTAACAAAGGGCATAGTTTAATTATGCCTTCACAAAAAAAACGCAATTAACCAACTTTTTCCAGCAACCCCTGGTCCATCGACCCCGCAGGTATTGATTTCAAATAGGAACTTGGAGGTCTTTGTAAAACAAGACATAGTTAACATCCCTCAGTCACCATTAACGTACACGGAGGAACCGTGTTCCCTAATGGTAACCGAGTGGTATCAACTGAGTACCGGCTGGTAACCCGGGACCATTTTGGCCACGAGTTCAGTGCTTTACTAGTCAGGCCACCATAGCCGCCCAAATATTTGTACCGATTCACTTGAAAAAAAAAATGGAACTATAATGACACTTGTATATTTGAATGTAAAAACAGAAGATAAAAACATTGAAAAGCTGTACATTATTTTATCTACAATGTACTTGTAGTACTGTATCTATGCTACTTTACTTATTTATACTTCATTTTGATTTTCAGAGTACTTTATCTTCCATTTTTTACAAAGTTTGAAATTGTGGGCAGTGTGCATTGCGTACTCTTACATAATGGTGGTTTAAATGCTAAAAACATATTTTTATTCATTTATGTAATTTTTAATAAATAGATAAGCCGAAATAGAGCTTCAAAAACAGCCAACTCTCGTGAATTGATACGAGCAACTAAAAGTTTCATAAACCTGATTAAAAACTTCAAATGTATTCAAAATACATAAAAGATAAATACATATTATTGAAAATGAATAACTCCTGCTGCGAAAGAGACGTGAAAAGGGAGTGAGAAAAATATTTGATGTCAATAAAGCTCCGGAAATTCACTTCGTTTTCTTCATGGATGCCATCTAATTCTATGGTTTCGATCGCCTAGATTTACGGATGTGAAAATAGAGAAAATATGGCACCGTTGCAGAGCAATATTTTTATGGCATTTCGGAATAAATGGTAAAATTTGATTTTTAGAAAGCTGTTTTACAATAAGTTATAGGCAACGCATTCTCATATTTCTCAGCAAATGAAATCACCTTTTTTTCCTGCTAAGAACAATTTGGATAGCAACGTGAATTATTGGTAAATAAATAAATACCTTTGTGCAGAAAAGTTAGCTAATATTTTTTTTCAACGTTTGAACTCACAAAAATTGCAGATTACTAAAGACACGTGTTTCAACGTTACAAGAAACGTATTTTTCAATGCACGAAATGTGAGCTTATACCTTCGTAAAAAAGTAAATTAATAATTTTCGACGCTTAAACTCACAAAAATTACAGATTGCTAAAGACACGTGTTTCAGCGTTACAAGAATCGTATTTTTCAATGCACGGATTGTGAGCTTATACCTTCGCGGAAAAGTAAATTAATCATTTCCAGCGTTTTAACTCACAAAAATTGTAGAATGCTGCAGACACATGCTTCGGCTTTCCAAGGAACGACTTTTTCAATGCACGAAATGTGAGCTTGTGGATGCAAAGACATAACTTGACATCTATATAAGCTCACATTTTTTATACATTGAAAAAGTTCGTTGTTACAGCAAAACAAGTGAACCCAAAAAAGTAGGAAAAATGACAAACATTGTTGTTTGCCTTTGTCCCAGGGTACAGCATTTGTAAGGTACAGTCTGACCACTAATAAGCTGGAAAGGCTAACATCCGGTTTAGCTAAGGAACTTAACACATTTATTAGTTTTCAGGGATTCCAGTTTTTGCAGATGTGTGTTAGTCTCTATATTAAACAGTGTCACATTGAAATCACGCGCATCAAATTTTTTAGTCAGATAGACTCGTCTGTTCTGGAAATTTGCCAATTCCGCAACAACCGTGAGCAAAGAGTTGAGCACTGTTGAGTTGAAACTACATGAAAAAATTCGAAAATACGTGCGTTCAAATAATAATTGAATTTTTGATTTTTAAATAAATTTCCGACAAAAAACAATGTTTTTCTTTCATACTTTATTAGATTTATTTTTTTTACTTTTATTTATTTATTTTTTTTATTATTTATTTTTTTATTTATTTTTTATTTTGCTTCTTTCTATTTATTATTTTAAATTATTATTCATCATTTTTTTACTGTTATTATTTTCATGAAGATGAACTGACGGAACTTGTTCTCCGAATCTTAACTAAACGACTGATTTCAAGAAAAAGAGAAAAAAAAAACATTTTAACACTTTATGCAAAATTATTCAACTACGTATTTTTTTTTTTTTTTTTACACTTTCGCTTTGTATATTTTGTGTCTTTATGTTCACACTTGATATAGATTCACTGATAAGTTATATGATTTATCAACTACAGTTCGCGGCATAGTTTTTCTTCCCATATTATTGTTTTATTATTTCTTATTTTGTTACATTCACTTATTTTTTATTTTTTCCAACCTTATTTATCATCAATTTTAGAAAATTTTGAATTTCTTATTAATAACCATGTACTAAAGCATTCAAATTATGCATTCCACTAGCATGTAATGCACTGAAGAGATATAAGCTATTTTTAGACCTGGTGGATGCCGTAGAATGCAGTTAAATCAATGCTAAGTGACGTAAATGCATCATAAATAATTCAGTAATGTAAGTAACTGTAACCCACGCTGGACTTGGATGAACGTCACATTTATCAAATCCTTTATGGATACCCATTCATCCAGACATATGGTTCTGAATAAAGCAACTATAACAAAACATTGGGAAAACGCAATATACAAGAGTTGTCATTTTCAAAATATATTTGCATAAGGAAAATTTTGATATAGCCTAATTATGCGGATATGAAAATATTTTGTTAGAGTAATAAAAAGTATTTTGTTACTCTTATCATAAATCAAATTTTTACTATCAATAAAAGATTTTAAGTTGTCAAGTTATGTGTATCGAGTAAAGTAACCTTGAGGAAAACGTTTACCTCTTTTTGCTGCAATTGGTAAATTTAAGTTTCTGTTATTCATTAAAAAAATAGCAATTAGCCTTTCTCTTTGGATATGTTTGCAAAGTTTCTGATTTTCAAAATATATTTGTGGGAAAAATTTTGAAATAGCATAATAACGTCAATATGAAGCTATTTTGTAGGAGAAAATGAAAACTATGTCGTATGAAATCATTTTTATATAATTCATTAAAAGATTTTGAGTCACGAAGTTATAAAAATTTCTTCGAGAAAAATGACCTTTTCTTGAGAAAAAGGTTCACCATTTTCCACTGCAATAAATTTGAGTTTTATTAGAATTGCATCTTTTTTTTTTTTTCGCAATTTGTTTTTTTTTTCTTTTGATATAGGTGCCAAAACTGCAATCTCGGATACAACAAAAGAATGTTAACAGTCAAGACAGTAAAATCTGTTTTGAAAATAACTTAAGGCATATTTGAAGATATTTTTGAAAATATATTCAACGAAATAAGGAGCATTTCTGATAGAATGAACGTTGAATTCAACTTTCCCAGAACGGTGGATAATCAACAAAATTGTGTGCACGTTTGTTTTTCTAACCAGGACCTTTTTTTAAATATACACGAAATGAAGTGTCCAGATTATATTATTTTTAAGCTAGATGCCCACTTTGATAAGCAAAACAATGATAGCACTATTAGGAAATTTACAAAAACTATTGCCAAAATTTTACTTGAATTCCATCTTCAGTGGAGGGGATTTTATCGAAGCCACTTCAAAATATGAATGTAACTTAAGAGCTGGTTTCCTAGAATCGTCGCTGACGCCGGGCGCGACGCACGCTGGAATCAGAACCAGTTTGATTGGAGCGTGGTGTGAAGCGACGTCAATCTGCGGCTCAGGCGCATGCGCAGAAGGCGGCGGCGTCTATCGCCTCGCCAGAGATCGACGATTTCACTCCTAGGAAACCGGGCCTTTAGTCTCCAGCACAGCCGCCCTTTCAGAAGAGTTAGGACCCTGCTCCACATCAGCGTAAAACGCTACCGAAACCGAAGGCAGAAACAGAAAATCCGGGTACTTTCCATAGGGACAACTATGTAATCCATTTTACGTTTCTGCTTTATTTTTCTGCTTTACGTCAATGTGGAACAGGATCCTTACTTTTTTAAAAGAATTTTTTAGATAAACAAACCGCAAAACGCTGAGATTTGAGTGGAAACTTTAACGTTCTTCGGTGGTTTCAAAATTAGTGCATTTGAAAATTTCTGTTTTTTACCAACACAACAAGCCTCTTTGAGAATGTCCTTGAGCACTTTGGAGGGAATAAAGACATTTTTAAGATCCAATATGGGTCAAGAAAGTGCAAGGCAAGAAAGGCTAAATGATCTGAGTATGGTTGCACACAAAGGCGCAAAAACAGATACTGAAGAGTTCTTAACTTTACTTGCAAGGAAGTACGTTTGTAGTAAAAACTTAGGTTACATTTGAGATTTACATATTTAAGTGGCTTTTTTACGTGTGTGTGTTCTATCTACCTGTTTTGCATGTTTTTATTTATTTACACATTGTTATAACTGGTATTACTGTTATTCTTATTATTATTACTGTTGTTGTTACCATTATAAGTATTTACTTACAAAGAGTTAACAAATAAATCAATGAAATTGTTACTTTGCTACACCCCGCCGGGTTAAATGTCCAGTGTCTAAACACCCACACATTATTATTAGTATTATAAGCCGTAAGTGTAAGACAAAATCATGTAAAATCTCATTTTCTTAATTTGAAGCTCATTTTAATATTTGTTGCGTTACTCATACAATGATTTACATTAATTAGCTGCCTACTACCTCTTTTATGATAAGTTGTATTATGTTATTTTAAGTGGGGATTGCATCCCGGTGAAGTGATACTAATTGCCTGGCTGTAGGGTAATTCACCTCAAATTGACAATTTCGTTTTTTGATAAAGAGTAATTTATTTCGTATTTGTTACTAATGATCGATTTCCCACAGCATCTGGATCTACATTGAGAAAGTATTAAGCATTATTTTTCATTAGCACAACAGTTTTATAAGTGTTTCCACCTTCTTTACTATATTTTCTTTCTTTTCCAATGGGGCTATGTTGGAAGCATACCTTGTGCAGACCTAGTGCGATCACTCGAAACAGCAACCATTCTTTCACGTGGCACCATTATCACCGAATAGCATTACCAGGAGACTTTTGAAGCCTAGTTTCCTCACTTGAGGGTACACGGACTTTTTTCAACGCAAAACTTCACTAAGTGCGGAATTCAGGTGAAACGCTACATCAGCAAAAATCTGTTGCACACGCGCAGCGTTGCACATTGCACAGAGTTTCTTGCGCAAAAGCGCCAATTCGGCACTTTTGCGCAAGAGTCCGAAAACCCGAAAATTTGCGTGTGCAACGCATTTTTGTAGATGCAACGTTTCACCTGAATTCCGCCCTAAGAATTCAATTTTCCCGAACGCAGCCAAGGCCGAACGAGTGCTCGAGAGATCTCTTTCAGCCGCTTAACCATGAAACATGGATGCAGTCTTTTTTTCTGATTAACCCTTTATGCCCCGACGGGACTCAGAAGTCCCGCTTATATTAATTTAGTATAATGAAGCCTAAAGGGCTAAAAAAAAAAAAAGAATCCAAATAGAATCTTGCTGAAGCTTTTCAGTACCACTTCTTGAACTTCGCTGAGAGACCGACAGATGGTACCTGCGATCGGCAAGCAATTTTCTTAGGGACCCTAAGGCGTAGGGGCCTTAGACCTTACTGATTGTCAAAATTTTCATGCTCGGTATAAATGTTGTTTGGTTATCTTCAACTAAAAAAACTAAAAAATATATATAAAAATTCATTGCAAATTTAGTTTAAAACATAAAGGGTAAAATGTCAAAATATGTATTTTGTTGCTGTTGTTGTTTCATAGTTAATTAGTAAACACTATGAAAGTTTGGGGTGCCAATGCCTTGAGAGGTTAGACCTCTTGAAAAACAAATGTGACAGCACAAAAAAGATTCACAACACAATGAAAGGAAATAACACCCAGGGCACCGACTTTAATCAAACCCACAACCTCTTGCTTTCAAGGCGAAACTTAACTTCTACGTTTGAGCCCCCCCCCCCCCCCCCCCAGGAATACACCAAAGTTTATATTAATCAAAAGCATACTATGCATCAACTATTGGAAAAAAAATCACAATGCGATATCGGTTTTGTAGATAAAATACTAAAACTGGCTATTGATTCAGAAATTAATGCCAGTGGAAAATATCCGAACTGAAAGAATAAGAAAATACCCAGTTTCTTCCAAATGACTCCCAAGATAGCTTCTTGTGCTTTTGTGTTCGTTAATGCCTTTTGGGTTTGCTATTCTATTCGAGATTCAGCGTAATATTCCGCAAAGAATACTCGGCCTCTTGCGGCTTACTCTTAGAAAGAAGCGGAGAAAATGAGTACATTAAATCCAATGCTTTATGTTAATCGAAGGATTTCTTCTCTTAGGGGATACAAATCTATTTATCGTGTTTGCCGAGTGTTACAAAAATAGAACCTTTTTTCCTTGCGAGTGAGCTTAAAAGTTTTCCCGCTTAATTTAGGAACTAAACAAATGTGTTATCACGAATTATTTTTTCTTTGTATCTTCTGAACAAATAAATTAAGGGTTATTAAATGATTCACGAGGGGCGATCATTTAAAAGAAAATTCGGTAACTAGATCCTTCAAAAGTAAAAGATATGGTTGATTTGCACTCCAAATTGATCAGAAAGATTATATTTACGTCATGCACCGTTATGGCATTTTTATTTCTTGTCAATCTTAAATGATGAGAATTAGTAATTTGAAAATTCTGAATTTGCATGAAGTTTTTCTGTTTAAGTTCATCAAAATGGGTGTTTTTTCCTGAAAAAACGTGATTTTAGTAGCTACAGACAATAATTGCTTTCTGAAGCCGTAACAACTGCAAAATGGCTCACATCAAACATATCAAGGTCAGGGCTGTTTGATTTATCATCAGTTCTTGTTAACGGCATTATGCATTTGTAAAAATAAAAATTATGCATAATTTTTCATTGGCTGGATAGACTGCTTTACAAAAAGCATCAACAAATCACCTCGTATTTCTCATTTTTTAACTCCAAGCAACGCTTTGGCAGTGGCTGCAGTGAGTATATAAAATTTATTACCAATGTATGAAATATTAACCATCAGATCTTAGTTAACTCGTGTAGTACAAAGATAATGAAGTTTTCAAACTTGCCACAATATTTCTTGAGACTTCTGTCCCCATATTTTCTCATTAGGGACCTCAAACATAAAAGAGAAAACATCAATGTAGTGTATCCTAAAACATATACCAGCTCAAAATATGACAAATGCAAAAGTGCATTACAAAAAGAATGAGGGATACAATTTTCCGGATACGACAATTGGATGTTAGAAACTTTGAAAAGAAAAGGATAAAGTATTCTTTCATGTCATTGTCAGTCCAGAAAAATGTCTCCATCCCTTAGAGATTTCTTTAGGAGGGCTTTCTATAAAAAGAGTGTAAATAAAATTGTCTTTTTGTCTTTCGTTGCACTAAAATATAAATATACGGCATTCTATGTTATTTCATATGTTCAAAAATATCTTCTTTCTATACAAAAAAAGTTTAATTCATAATTCTTTTAATAGAAGATAAAAGGGAATGCTAAATTACTAATTTTTTGTAAAAAAGGTTGCAGACTTTTTTCTTTCTTTTTTAGTAAAGCTACATTTCTGGAAATTAAAATGATACTTTCAGTACAGCAAGCAAATAAGAAAATAAACAAAACTGCTCTCATTAGTGTGTTTAAATTTGCTGCTTTTTTAGCCTACTTTCCCGTTAAAAATAAAAGAGACGAAAAAAGCATTAAAATTGGCTTAATGCATCTAAAAAATGTCGCCAAGTCCAAAAAATATCGCCAAGTAAAAAAAATATCGCCAAGTAAAAAAAAGTCAAAAAGAAACAAAAAAATGAAATAAATATCGAAAAATTAAAAATTTGAAAGTAGGGTATTGAGATGGGGAATTTGTGTGTCGGTCTGTCGGTCGGTCGGTCTGTCGGTCTGTCTGTCCCCCCCTAATAACTTTTGAATGAACATTCCGATTTGGACGAACTTTTTTTTGTTGGAAAGATCTCGGCGAGTACAGCTCATTCCCATATTTGATTTTTTGATTTGAACAATTTTTGGTTTAACTTTGAGCCGTTCAAACAACCGGTCCCGCGATACTAACTTTTGAATGAACAGTCCGATTTGAACAAACTTTTTTTTGTTCGAAAGATCTTTTCAAGGATACTTCATTCCCGTATCTACATTTTCGATTTGAACAATTTTTCGTTCAACATTGAACCGTTCAAACAAGCCCTCACACCTAATAACTTTTGAATGAACAGTCCGATTTAAACAAACTTTTTTTGTTCAAAAGATCTCGGCAAGGATGCTTCATTACCGTATTTAAATTTTCAATTTGAACATTTTTTTCGTTCAACATTGAACCGTTCAAACAACCTTTCCCCACCTAATAACTTTTAAGTGAACCGTCCGAATTGAATAAACTTTTTTTTGTTCGAAAGATCTCGGAGAGGCTCATTCCTATATTTCACTTTTCAATTTGAACCATTTTTCGTTCAATGATGAACCGTTCAGAAAAAATTTTAACATGAGCGCCTACGGAGAAATTTAAATTGAATGTTGATTCTGAACTTCAAGTAGTCTGTGGAGTTACGACAAAAACAGCCGAAATATTTCACTTCCGGATACCAGTGTGAAATTTGGTACAGAGCTTAGGTACATATATAAGAACAAAAAACCGCCGGGAGACACTTGATCAGGGGTCATGAACTCCCGTGATGACGTCATCAAGATGGCCGCTTTTACAGGTAATACGTTCGTTTAATTGCTTAAAACTCCATCATAGATTAAAATATTGCAAAACTCAAATGTATCATCTAAAAGCTCTTTAAAAGAGCTATTTAGAAATATTTAATTTTTCTTTCTGAGGTCAAGGGCCCACCTGTAATGACGTCATCAAAATGGCCACTTTTACAGGTAAATACGTTTGTTTAACTCCCCCTAAAACTCCATCATAGATTTAAATATTTCAAAACTCAACTATATCATCTGAAAGCGCTTTAAAAGATCTATTTATAAAGATTTAATTTTTCTTTCTGAGGTCAAGGGCTCACCTGTGATGACGTCATCAAAATGGCCGCTTTTACAAGTAAATACGTTCGTTTAACTGCTTAAAACTCCATCATAGATTAAAATATTGCAAAACTCAAATGTATCATCTGAAAGCTCTTTAAAAGAGCTATTTAGAAATATTTACTTTTTCTTTCTGAGGTCAAGGTCCCACCTGTACTGACGTCATCAAAATGGCCGCTTTAACAGGTAAATACGTTTGTTTAACTCCCCCTAAAACTCCATCATAGATTCAAATATTGCAAAACTCAAATATATCATCTAAAAGCTCTTTAAAAGAGCTATCTAGAAAGATTTAATTTTTCTTTCTAAGGTCAAGGGCCCACCTGTGATGACGTCATTTGAGGCCATTTTGATGACTTCATTACAGGTGGGACCTTGACCTCAGAAAGAAAAATTAAATCTTTCTAAACAGCTCTTTTAAAGAGTTTTCAGATGATATATTTGAGTTTTGCAATAATTGAATCTATGATGGAGTTTTAGGGGGAGTTAAACAAACGTATTTACCTGTAAAATAGGCCATTTTGAGGACGTCATCACAGGTGGACCCTTAAAATTAGAAAGAAAAATTAAATCTTTCTAGATAGCTCTTTTAAAGAGCTTTTAGATGATATATTTGAGTTTTGCAATATTTGAATGTATGATGGAGTTTTAGGGGGAGTTAAACAAACGTATTTACCTGTAAAAGCGGCCATTTTGATGACGTCATCACAGATGTTCCCTTGACCTTAGAAAGAAAAATTAAATCTTTCTAAATAGCTCTTTTAAAGAGCTTTCAGATGATGTATTTGAGTTTTGTAATATTTGAATCTATGATGGAGTTTTAGGGGGAGTTAAACAAACGTATTTACCTGTAAAAGCGGCCATTTTGATGACGTCATTACAGGTGGGCCCTTGACCTTAGAAAGAAAAATTAAATTTTTCTAGATAGCTCTTTTAAAGAACTTTCAGATGATATGTTTGAATTTTGCAATATTTGAATCTATGATGGAGTTTTAGGGGGAGTTAAACAAACGTATTTACCTGTAAAAGCGGCCATTTTGATGACGTCATCACAGGTGGGCCCTTGACCTTAGAAAGAAAAAAGAAATCTTTCTAAATAGCTCTTTTAAAGAGTTTTCAGATGATGTATTTGAGTTTTGAAATATTTGAATCTATGATGGAGTTTTAAGCAGTTAAACGAACGTATTTACCTGCAAAAGCGACCATTTTGATGACGTCATCACAGGTGAACCCTTGACCTCAGAAAGAAAAATTATATCTTTATAAATAGATCTTTTAAAGCGCTGTCAGATGATATAGTTGAGTTTTGAAATATTTAAATATATGATGGAGTTTTAGGGGAAGTTAAACAAACGTATTTACCTGTAAAAGCGGCCATTTTTATGACGTCATTACAGGTGGGCCCTTGAGCTCAGAAAGAAAAATTAATTTTTTCTAAATAGCTCTTTTAAAGGGCTTTCAGATGATATGTTTGAGTTTTGCAATATTTGAATCTATGATGGAGTTTTAAGGGGAGTTAAACAAACGTAGTTACATGTAAAAGCGGCCATTTTGATGACGTCATCACAGGTGGGCCTTTGACCTTTGAAAGAAAAATTATTTTTTTTAAATAGCTCTTTTAAAGAGCTTTCAGATGATATATTTGAGTTTTGCAATATTTGAATCTATGATGGAGTTTTAGGGGGAGTTAAACAAACGTATTTACCTGTAAAAGCGGCCATCTTGATGACGTCATTACAGGTGAGAACTTGACCTCAGAAAGAAAAATTAAATCTTTCGTAATAGCTCTTTTAAAGAGCTTTCAGATGATATATTTGAGTTTTGCAATATTTCAATCTATGATGGAGTTTTAAGCAGTTAAACGAACGTATTTACCTGTAAAAGCGGCCATTTTGATGACGTCATCACGGAATGACCTTGACCTCCGATCAAGTGTCTCCCGGCGTTTTTTTGACCTCCTATGTGAATTTAAGCCTCACATAAAATTTCAGACTGGTATCCGGAAGTGAAATATGTTTGCACTAACTCCACGGACTAAAGGCGGATTTCCGTCAAACTAACTTTGTAAGAAAATGGTTTTGATAAATAATGTATTGTAAAGTACTTTTCTGAATAATCTTCTGTGAGGACTCTGATTCCGACTCCGACTCCGCAAACATGGCGGAAATGCAGGCTCAGAAAAAATGACTGACTGGGCAGACGATTTTTTGTTTATTTATTTATTTGTTTTGTTTAATTTATTATTATTTTTTTTTTTTTATCAGACGATTTTTTTTGTCAACAAAAATTTTTCATTCACGAGAGCTTGTTTATATTTAACAACTGGCAACGGATTAAAAATGAAATTCAAAACATTTTATTAACGAACGACTTTTATTTCTTTCTTTGATAAAATGTGTTTTCTTGTACTTTTATTTTATTTATTTATTTTTTTTTCTTTTGAAAACGATTGTGGAATTTTTCTACGGAAGAACTATAACAGTTACATTCTTTAAAAGGTGCGACAAAACTTTATTGACTCGTTTATTTACTTTTTACGTGTCTATTTTATCTGATGAGAGGGGTATATTTTGCTTTCAGAAATCAGCTTTAAGTGCTATAAAGATATGTTTGACATAATTTTTAGTTTCAGATAATCAAGAGAATATTGATCAGATGCTAATGCCGATGTCGATGTACGGGAAAGTAGGCTCGTTTAGTTCTTGACAGAACTTCTTGTCATGACATACAGTAGTACCTCGGTAACTTGACACCCTAAGGGACCACGCAAATATTCAACTTACCGAAGTTCAATTTTCGTTGTGTTTTCTATGTTACTTATTTACTACTGCATACCCATTACCCATCCACGTTTTCATTTCTTTCCTCTTCTTCGTTTTTTTTTTTTTTTTTCCTCTATCTCTTCTCTATCTCTACTAATAATAAAGCTGAAGGTGGGTCTGTCTTTCTTTCTGTCTGTTACTCGCGTAGCGCCAAAACCATTCGGTCGATTTTCATGCCACTTGGCACAAAATTAGTTTGTAGCATGTAGTTTTGCACCTCGAAGCGATTTTTCGAACATTCCATTTCGTTCTTTTTCTATTCGAATTCTTAGCGGAAATTCAATAAAATAGGGAAGAAATATTCCATACACATTTTCAAGTCTTATGTCATTCGAAAACTTGAAATTTTCTGCACAAAATGACGTTTTTTTGAAGTTTCTACGATCATCAGGAGAGCTGTAACAATTGTTTTTAGAATCCCGAAATTCAAGGCTTACCTTCAGTAAAGCAAGCCAAACGATTCTAAAATGGCTTTGCTCGCGAATAAAATTTGTTTAAAAATAGTGATGAAATGAATTATTTTATCAACGGAAATCAACTTTTCATGTTGTTACCATGGTTACGTTTTTATTTCGTTCTTTTTCCCTTAATAATTTTAAAAATGTATTTGTTTTTGTAACAATCCAAACTCCAAGCCTTATTAAAATTAGTCAAATGAAATATAACCGTGATAAGATGGCACCTGTCAATCAAATGAGAAATCGAGTCCTTTCCTTAAAATACAGGATACCATTCTAAATTTATCGTCTGCAAAACATATTTTACTTCATTATTAATTTATTTCAATATAAATTGCAGCAAATGGCTTGAGTGAACGAATTTAGCTTTTAATTTATCGTTTGCTGGTTGATCTTTGTCGATGTTTATTGTTTTTATTATCATTGTGAAGAATAATGCACGAAATTTCTATGACTAATACTTAAAATTTTTAGGATCAGTTGAGTTTAAAAGAAAAAATTGCTCCAAATATACTTTTGCAATGTGATTATTTATTGTTGGACTGTAATTTGCAGCAATAATTGCATTTAATATATAATGAAAGACAATATTAAAAATTAATTTTTTGGCGACTTTTTTACAATTTGGCATTCAATTCTATTTCAGTATATTTACTTCTATCTTATTGCGATATTGCAACGTTCTTTCTAAATCTTACTTCTATCTTATTGCGATATTGCAACGTTCTTTCTAAAGTATGTCATTTCGGAAAATGTATTATTTTGTTTTTGAAGTTAGGAAAGAAAACTTTCTTCTTCTTTTAAACTTTGGTAAGATTTCTGTTGGTTTCTGTGAGCAACAAAATTTTTCTTATTTTTTCTTTTGGCTTATTTTTGTGCACCTATCTTTGGGGTTGCATTCGAATGTCCCCAAGGGGGTGATTTACCCCTTTTATGGGGTAATCAGGGCTTTCAATGCAGACCAAAGTGATATGAATTGGCGCGATCACTTGGCGATATCTCGCCAAGCTTTTGGTCACCAAGTGTTTGACGCCAATTTGGCGACATATCGCCAAGTTGGCAATAAATTTAGCGAAAAAAAATTTTTTTGGGGGGTTCAATTTGGCGCTATTGGCGATATTTTGCGAAAAATCTACTGAATGATGTTAAAATCGGCGATATTTAGGAGATTAATCATTGTAAAACATTTTTTTGCATTGTTTCGTGGCAAACTAGGGATGCAAATGTTTGAATTGTTATCTTACTCACTTCAAGCACTATTTTAGCACTTAAGGCATCTACTAAGAAATTTACACGTAAAAGGAAGTAGTGTAGGGTCCATACCAAATTTTTATATCATACTGTGAAGGAATTATAGTTGAATTATAACTAAAATAGAGTATTTTTTCTGCTATATCATTTTTTTACAAATGAACTTTTAATTTTATACCACGGGCAAAGCCGTGCGGGTACCGCTAGTTTTTAATAAAGCTACATTTCTGAAAACTAAAATGATACTTTCAGTACAGCAAGAAAAAGAGAAAATAAACAAAACTACTGTCATTAGTGTGTTTAAATTTGTTTCTTTTCATGACATACAGTAGTACCTCGGTAACTTGACACCCTAAGGGACCACTCAAATATTCAAACCGAAGTTCAATTTTCGTTGTGTTTTCTATGTTACTTATTTACTACTGCATACCCATCCACGTTTTCATTTCTTTCCCCTTCCTCTTTTTTTTTTTTTTTTTTTTCAAGAAAATAACAAAATAAATGGAAAAATGAGACAACTTTGAAAATAAAAATTAGGAACAAATCCATAATTCTTGAAAGGAGATGAGAGCTTCTACTCAATCAATTCTATTCAAGAGAAAAGTCCTGTTCACACTTGTTTGAATAACAAGTGTGAGCGAGTATTGGGGTGGTGGCTCTAGGTACAAGCTCTAATAGAGCTTTTTTATGAAAAGAAGGAATTAACTGAAATAGAAACCGCAAAATTCTACGAAATGGTCAGTGTGAAAGAGTATCGGTAGCAGAAATTGGACTAAAATAGCAATTGATCGTCGACTTAAAGAGGTTTCTGTAAATTTGTTGCTAGTTAGAGAGATTTTTACCCATTGAAATTAACATTGGAATAAACCTTAGGAAAAATAAATATTGACTTACCGAAGTATGCGAGTTTTCCACGTGTCGAGTTACCGGAGTTCCACTGTATCAATAAAGTTAAAGGCGTTTTTTTTTTTTTTTTTAATGCTGCAAAAGTGCACTGTAAAAAATTAATGTTATTTTTACAGTATAATACAGCTAATTTTACAGTAATAAACGGAAAATTGCTTATATAACAGCATTAAACTATAACATTGATAATATTACAGTAATGAACTGTAAAATAGCTAATTTTACAGTTATTACCGTGCATTTTACAGTTTTAAACTGGAACCTCTGCTGCCAGTATTATACTGTTGTTTTTACAGTATAATACAGCTAAATTTTACGGCAATAAACTGCAAAATTGCTAACTTTACAGTAAGAAACTCTGAAATTTGCTAATTTTGTAGTTTATTACTGTGCATTTTACAGTTTTAAATTGGAACCTTGGCTGCCAGTATTATACTGTGAAAACAATACTTTTTTTCCCCCCAGTGTGCAGCCCCTCGGAGTAAAACTTATTTTCTTCGTTCATGCTTTTTCCCTGCACTCTCTTTTTCTAAAATGTCTTCTGAAAAATATCCTTCTTCCTAGCCGTTTTCCTTAGGAAGAATAGCTTCCTGTAAAGTAAACTCTAATAAAATTGTTCTTTTGTCGCTGTCGCTGATCTATAGCAGAAACCAAAGTCAATTTGCACTGTTTCATATCGTTCAAATCTATATATTTCTTAATATTTCATGCATAACTATTTAGCGAAGAAATAAAAAATGAAGAATTTTTTTAATGGCAGATCCTTTAAAATAAGAACTACATTTTTAAGCATAAAATGACACTTACAGCAAAAAACACATATAAAAAAGTAGACTAAACACTGAATAGTATGTCTCCAAATTTTGTGTTTTCATAATCCACATAAATAAAACAAAGAATATATATGTTTATGTATATGTGGGTACCTTATACAAATCCACAGTTTACGTCAGATCTGGACAAAATTTGGCAGGGAGATACTTGGGCACCCGGGAAGGATCATAAAGTGGTTTTTGAGCGGGAAAAAAGTACCGATCCGTTCGAATTTCGAATAAATGATTTCAAAAAGGTTCTATCTAGCGAAATACTTATCGGATATTCTCAATCTTGGTCTCATTCGAAAGAACGCAAAAAATGCCTTTCAGGAAAGTATCCTTCCAAAGATTTTCAAAACCACTAATAGATACATCCTGAAAAAAGATTTGGGCATTTTTAAATTTTGAAATGTCCATTTTAAATTGGATGTATAAAATTACCTGCACGAGCTTGAAAGAAATTAAATAGTGTGAAATAAATTATTAATGAGAAAAAGGTGTTGCCATTTTTTTCTTGAACATAAATAAAATTCTTGATTTTGCTTTAGGCTTTTTCTGTAACGGACGGATTTAAAAATTTTTTGGCCATTGATTAATTTTTCGTACTGCGTTCTAACAAACTATTGACTTTAATTTAATCGGGACTTTTGGACACATGCGTCACTTGACATGACATTTTTCCTCAAGATAGAGCCCGTGCAGAGCCAGGCCAAGTAGCTAGTACTTTAATAAAATAAGAAGAGCTCGTAGTTTTAAAAATGCTGCAAAAATAGGTACCGCGACGAAAAGTTTTCTTGCTCATGCTTTATTTTTTCCATTTTTTTCCTCCAAAAAATAGTTTGGGGAACTATTAATAATAATTAGGGGGTATCAACTAGTTAAGGTAAGGAGTTAAGGTTGAGAAAATTGGCAGAAGTTTTTTAAGCAATCTTATCTCCAGATAGTGGCCCTCTTCTCGAAATGGCTGGACACCTTATTCTAGAAAAACAACCGAAGGTATTATGTACTATTTCTTATTGTTCTTATTCGTCTTCTATCTTTATGGGGCATTTTCGTGAACGATATTTACGAAAAAAAGAAATGCTTAGAGAATAAAAGTGAAATGAGTAAATTCGTACAAAAATCTTGCGAGAATGTTCCAAAAAATATCGTAAAGAAGTTGTTGTAAATCTATGACATACTAGAGGAAAGAAGTGATTTCACCGAATGTTAACTTTATTTTTGTCACTAGGCTAAAGTGGCTTTATGATTTCGTCCAGTATATTCTTTATATTCAAAGCGAGGGCACGTTTTTAGTTTATTAATACTGAATTGCTCAATGTATTTTTCTACAACATGTATTATTTATGATCCTTGTTTTCATGTTTTATTTCCACAGCCACCTACACTGTTTTACTTCAATATTTCCAGTTTCTCTCCTGGCCCTATATTTTTGTCCAGCACTGTAGTAGATTAAATATCTTAATGTACGTCATAAAAACGCAGCAACACTTGAAAAATATGCAAATGGGCCTACGAGATAATTATTCCCACGAATAATTATCTCCCAAACTATGAAAGAGTTTCCCTGGTAAAAGCGGCTAATGTTAAATGGAACAGCTTTTATTTCCTCGAACATTTTTCGACAAAAGATTATCGTTTATTTATTTATTTATTTTTATTTTTTTCAAGAACATAATGAGATTTTTATTATTGGAGTATTTTTATTTTACTCACATTAGTTACAGGCTAATGAAATGAAAAGTAATGTTTTACATATTATACGCTTGTGCGTTCCATCGCAATTTTTTTAATTAATTCATAACTACAATGGCTACTCCGAAGTGCGAGTATGTTACTTATTTTTAAAGCTCGATAAATAAATTAAAGGTTGAGATAAGGAGATGTAGTCTACAAAAAGAAGTGATATGAGTATTATGCAAAACATTTCTATTTTTGAATTTCTTTCGCATATAATTGATGCAAAAATCAAAGTCAATTGTTTTAATAAAGAAAATGGTATCCAATAGAATTCAAAAAAAAAAAAGCGGCTGAAATTCAATCAAGACTTTGTGTACACATCTTACTCACAATACTTCCCACACCCCTTTGTAAGAAAAAATTTTTTTAACTTTTATGATTCATTATGATAATGGCTGAAAGCGTTTACTTGAAATAAAAAAAAATATGTCTGATACACAGCATTGCATATTTGTAGAAGAAAGGTCATAAAAGTGCTTTATGGAGTAAGGAAATGGGACTTATCATTAATCTTTTATACCTCATACATAAGCTTTAGGTGGATGCAGATGGGGACAGTATATTTCATGATAATGCTCTGAATAATCTTATAGATACTATAACTCCAAGGAGGTTTTTGCTTATGTTCGAAAAATTGTTTCAGTAACTGCGATATTGTTTATATAAATATTTGTAGACGTTTATCACTTAAGTTTTGTTTATCTGATACAAGATGGCAGTCATAACAGCAAAAATACTTTTAAATGAATACAATATTAGGCATTAAAAGTGTACATTATTACAACGTTAACAAAGCACGAGTTCTCAATAAATTTGCAGACACGTGCTTAAAGGTTACAAGAAAACTCTCAATGTAAATAAAACGTGACCTTATAAATGCAAATACATGCAAAAAGGCAATGTCTTTGGATCCATCCATTGAAAGTACAAACATCCAACAGTGTCTTATATCCAGGAGTTCCCATCTTTTTACGTTGATGAAAGGGTTCCTTGTACTCTCCAAAACATGTGCTTCACAAAGGTTTTTAAAAAATGCTTGCTTCTTCATCGTTGCATTCAATTTTAGTTTTCGTTATGGAGATGTTGTGCAACATCGATGTCGATGTGTTCGAAACAACGATGTTCTTGTTAAAGTGCAATGGTCAACAGTGGCTTTAATGGCAAGTTTTTTTTTTTTTTTTTTGAGGTGGTTTCATGCTTTTTTTTTTTTTCTTTTTCTTGCTATGAATTCAAATATAGCATTAGTTTTTGTCTAGCAGCTATAGTTTTTAAGATATAACATTTTAGGGAAATATACATAGTACTATTTTAAATGAAATCCATGGATTAAACAAACAAACTAAAAGTGGAATTTTTATTGCACTAAACACTTTTGAAACGTGCATAGTAATATTTGCTGGGCAGAAATAACAGTCAATAAAGGGTTTTTTGGATTATCTCCGAACCATTGGTACGCCGAATTCCAGAGTTTTAATTTTGGGCGAAATCAGACCGTCCCGAGAAACACAATCGTATTTCGCCTAATGTGTTATGGTTATACTCACTTAAGGAGCCTAACACTTTCATACTACATATTATAGTAATCCTTGCAGAGCAGTGCATGTATTTAATATTAATAAATTGATTAATTATAGTTTCTTGTTGAACGTATGCTCAAAACATAATTATCTTTAAAACATTTTAACACTTTTTCTGCCGATTATAAATAATCAGCAAAGTAGTCGATTATGGCCGATTAATAGGCGTTGCCGATTAATCGATGCATCCCTAATTTCAATATTTTTTTCTTGTAAACCTTCAAAATATACCTGCATTATATGGTAGTACAGACCGTGTACTTTATTAAACATATTTCTAATCTTTGTAAGCTGTTTTGTGAAAACCTGATACGTCCCGTACAATGGAATTGCCCTAAAGTTGAGATAAAGGGAACAGCAAGTGCACATAAATAATGCCCAGACAAAGTAATCTTCCGAAATATTTCTCTTTTTTCTCTTTGGCGCTGTGCAGATTTGCGTTTTATCCACGTTTCCATTTTTAGAACTAAAACCGAATTGTGAGGACGCTTCTGTTTTTATTTGCATTTTTTCATTTCGAAAATGTATGTTTGGAAAACATAAAGCGGAAGACATTTTCACATTTCTGAGTTTTTACGCTTGTTTCCGTGACGTGTCTGAAGCGCCTAACAGTCATTCAACTGCAAAAAATTGTTGCACTATTTCTTTTTTTGCTACACTCTTAATGCATGTGCTTTGGAGTTTTGTAACAAAACCGAATTTTGTCAAAACTACTCGTAAAATATTGAAAGATAATATTTTAAGCTAACAATAATCAAAAGGAATAGGATACGCTGTAAAAAATGAATGATGTTTTGACAGTATGATACACCTAATTTTATAGTACTAAACAGTTAAACAGTTAAAACTGTTAAGTTTACAGTAATAAACTATCAAATTGCTCATTTTACCGTACTAAACTGTAAAATTGCTCATTTTACAGTAATAAACTGCAAAATTGCCAATTTGAGTTTAATACCATGCATTTTACAGTTTTAAACTGGAACCTCTGCTGACAGTATTATACTGTTGTTCTTACTATATAATACAGCTAAATTTTACGGCAATGAACTGTAAAATTTCTAACTTTAAAGTAAGAAACTGTTAAATTGCTAGTTTTACAGTTTATTACTACGCATTTTACAGTTTTAAATTGGAACTTCGGCTGTCAGTATTATACTGTAAAAACAACAGTTAATTTTTTGCAGTGTAGAAGAGATATTGCTTAGTTTTCGACCCATTTTCACATTTAAAATTTTATATTAAAAAAAAATCGTAATTTTCTCATGTTTAATTTTAATTACATTTTGACACTAGATTTATCCTGAGAATATTGGTATCATTCTAGGAAACATTTTTAAAATTTAAACTAAGCGGAATTTCCCGCACTTTTTTGTGAAAATTCGCATATTGCACCGCGAGAATAAAAGGGGCATTTTTTAAATTGCATAAAGATGCCCTCCTTTCATTCTCGGTTTAGTGGAAATATAACTTTATTAATGCAAACTACAACTCTATAACATTGTCTAAAATTCATAAATTCAAATCAATTTCTCGAACGCTTCCGCTCGCTCCATGAGCTCGCTTCGCCGTCATCAGATAATCTTTATCTAAATCTCTGCCGCCACATCCGTGTGCGATATGGGGTCGTGCGTTGTTTAGTTGGGACAAATTGGGTCGGGACATTAAAAATTGGAAGGCACTGATTTTAGAAAAATACTTTAACTTATTAAAGCAGTAAGTAACCGCCCCTGAGCCAGGGATAAGGCAGAAACATGCAATGCACCACCAGCTCGTTTATTCAGTCCATGGACTGCAGTATCGTGCTTACTATGCACTCCTCAGCATGGAATAGGATCGTACCAAGCGCGGTCGCTCGCTGGTGCTCTAATTTCTCACATTAGCTACCAGTTTTGTTGTCTCTCTTGGCTCTATAAGAGGATTTTTGCCTCTAGCTCGTTTAATTCCTATTCCATGCTGATGAGTGCATAATAAGCACAGAACTGCAGGCCATGGATGGAACAACAGAGCTGGTGGTGTATTGCATATTTAGTTTATTAGGGTTTTCTCCTCCTTTTCTTTTCTTTGTTTTTCTTTCTCAAATTGCGTAGTGCCTTAACCCTTTATCCTTGTTATTGGGATCGTGGTTAAAATGTATATACTAAGAATCATACTTTTTTTTACATATTTCAATAATAATTTCCCACCACACTCAATCCTACCTCCCACATAAAGCGCCCTACTGGGCACAAAAACATCGTTGAAAACTGAGCTGCACCATTTTAATTTTGATTAATTTCATGATGTGAAAGTAATTCCAACAAAGAACTTTCTACCTACACTGTACAAAACCGTGTCTTTATATACACTACGTAAATAAAGAAAAATTATCATTGAAATTCAACTTCTCTGTTAATACCCTAATTTAATCTTATTTTCACGTATACATAGGATCGGATAGTATAATGGATTGTTTCTTAAAAGAAAAATAGCCCGAAAAAAACAGTACTAAATATGACTGTTCTATAAATAAATTCAATAAAAAGAATTTCCTCAGAAGTTTCATTTATTGAAAATGGGCAACTGAGTCAATATTTAGAAAAATGCCAATTTGAAGTTAGAGTTTTCTGATAAAAAAATTTTTTGGCAGAAAAAAAATAAATCTTACCTGCAATTTTAGAAGCAGAAATGCAAATTTTTAATTACGATGCAATAAAACATCTTACCAGGTACTCAGTATCACGTGGTATAGCTACAGGAAATGATTTTGGGAGCCTAAACATAAATTGGAAGTTATTGTTACCGCTCTGACGGCGGAACTTGGGACACCCTTATTTCGCATCTGCCAGAAAATCAGAAATCGATTAAACCAAAAATGAAGTAAAATATTAACAAAGGGGTAAAATAAAATCGTTTTTTGTGCAAGTGCGTTTTTTTGGGAAGTTAGAAAGTGCGCATGACCTGTTTGCATGCTAAGCTTTGCTACTGGGGACACGTTACAGATCTGATTTTTGATGTATAAAAACAATATTTTCTGAAGAAAAAAAAAAATCTTTTTTTTCTGATGTTATTAGATGAAATGAAAGCAAAACCTTATCTTCTTTCTGGGGAAAATTATTTTTTTAACTAGTTATTGAAATACTAGTGAAAATTTACTTGGGACTCAAATTGGCACTTTTCTAAATATTAGCTCAACTATTAATATCATCTACTTCTTTGTACCACAGTTTTACATATTCAAAAAAGTATTTTTAATCGTAATTTATCTTAAAGAAAAAAATAGTTTAAACTAGATTTTTATTAAATTATTTTAAAAGATTTATTCATTTCTAGAAGAGAATTAAAGGTATTATTCGAAAACTATTGTTTCTTAGACGGAAAGTTTGCCATTAAGATTTAAAAAAAGAATGAAGAACATTCTATTATTATAAAATAAAATCACCGTTGTCTTACAAAGACTTATTTCTCAAACTCGCGTTCTTTTTTCCCCCTAACTCCTTAAAGTACTTTCTGTCTTCTTATTCTTCTCGCCAAAGTATCATTAGGTAGGAAATAGGAGAAGTTGGAGAAATATTCTCGATTTTAAGGATTTAGAAGGTAATCTTTATTTCTAACTGAACATTTAGAAAATATTTTGAGCAATACATATCGTTCGTTATTTTTCGCTTATGATACCAGATACTTGTTTTGTATTAATAGATATAGGAGGGTAGTGCGGAATACCTTTAACATTTCTATAAATAATTAATTTTTCTGTTCAAAAAATAAATAAATAAATCAGTATGAAAACATACTACAGCTAAATGTAATGAACTATTACTTGCAAAAAAAAAAAACTTACCGCTAATTTATTTTATTTATTTATTGCGCACAAAAATATTTTTTAAAACGTTATAAAGTGCGTAATTAACATGAAATATTCGAATAATATTGCATAGGTTGCTTAAACCTTTGTAAAACTTCTCACAGTTGTTTTTTTTTTCTGTGATTCTGGGTTTTCTGGTTATTTTGATATGCCCCTTCTTAGTTTATTCTCTATCTCTATTTTTATATGCCAAGTACTTTGTTACAGAAGAAGATCCAGCATTCCAGCGTCTATTTCATTTTTTGTTTCTTTGAAGGTAGACGTACCAGAAATAACCACATCATGACTCTTGAAAGAACATGGATAGATGGGAGGCTACGGTATCTACACGACTTCTGGCAAAAGGAATCTCTAGACTCATTGAAAAATTATTTTTAACTTACAACAGTATTTACAAACTAAAACATTTTAAATGTATATTACATCATCATAATTATCACCACGGTTGAAATCTATAAATAGGGTAAGTGCTCCAGTAGTCGGCCATTTAAGAGATCTTTTGTTGATCTTGGCTAACCTAGAACTTTCAGCTATCAATATAGCAACAAGAACAAGGTAAAACTTTAGAATGAACCTTTCTGATAGTGAATCACCTACTTGTTTCAGAAATTTAAAAAAAAAATAATGTTGAAATCCAAGCTTTTGTCAAAACTAGTAAATGCTCCAGTAGTCGGCCACAGAATCATTTTAGCTGAAAAATAAGCAGAATCGCAATATTGGATGACGGGCACACCATTCAAAATGAAATGACTGATTACTAATTCAAAAAAGTACCCAAAACTTAACTGCCACTAGTTGATGATTGAGGATAGGTACATGAATGTGTGAATACATCATGTCTGATTTTGAATTAAAATTATTCTATTTATGAGGAGTTTTATGTCATTGTAGCCGACTACTGGAGACTGGCCGACTACTGGAGCACTTACCCTATGTTCCATCCTCAATCTTCAATGCACCTCTTTCTCAGCCTGCCTCTATCTCTTCTAGCTTTTAGTCTATATTGCAGGGCAACCTTTGGGATACTGTGTTGTCCATTCTCTCCAAATGCTCTTTCTACTTATTCCTGCGGATTTCTATTTTACGGAAATCAATGGTATTGCTTTCAATTCCTTCATAATATCATCATAGCTTATTTCGTCTAGTCTGGAACACCCTTTGGCAATTCTTAAAATTTTCATTTCTTATGATTGGATTTCCCTTTATCATTTGTTTTGAGAGTCCAGGTTTCATTTCCGTATAGCAAAATAGGTACAGCCAGTGTTTTATAAATTTTCATTCTTGCGTCTATCTTCGTGTTGCGCAATGTTCTTTTTATGGTTCCACACATGCATTGAACTTTGCACGTTTATTTCATATATCACTGTCGTAGTCGTAAGATATATCACACAATAAATAATCAAAATGAGATATATGTTCGATTAGTGTGTTTTCTAAAGTAATCTTTGTTCTTATGGTGTTTTTTACCTCGAAATGCCATTACCTTTGTCTAACTCTTTGGATATTCTGCAGCAGCTGAGCTCAATCGTGGCCATTTCTGTTTTTTTTTTCTGCATAATTCGGTGATTATCACAGCTTGAATTCGACAGACTCCAGTTTTTGGGTGCTCTAACGCTGCGACGTTCGTTTATATCGAAGCAATTCTCAAGAAAACTGCACAAATATAAATCTAATGGTTTCAAATCGCATGAAATTGACGATAATTAGTCACTATCTTTCGTAGGAGTATGTACACAATTTGCTTATTTTATTCCATTATGCCTATCTTACAGAGGTGTCAAATATGAAAATACAACTGTATAATTCTGAATATTAATCGAACTTTTCATGAAAAGTATTATTTTCTCAGAGACCCCCCCCCCCGTCTAAAATATACTACTTTAATTTATTTTCTCATCGCTTCCATATTCTTCATTTCCTAGTACGTTAAGAGCAAATCAATTTTCTATTTAAAAAAATCACAAAGGAGAATCATTTAAATTTCTATAACAAAATCAATTGAGCCTTATATTATGAGATTTCTTAAACGAGGAATTCTTGGGAATCTACATATAATTTATCAAACTATAGGTAGTAGGAAATCCATCAGCAGGGTTCCTGTAAAGTGTATATGCAAATACATTTTCGTTCCAAAATTTTCCTGAAAGGACGAAATGCTAAAGAAAATCGATAAGTTATCAGAAGAAGATTATTTGTTTTTAAAATTTCAATTTAAATTCCATTTCTTTTGATCTCTGTCTTCTATCGGCAGAACAATTCCTCTCGTGGCTTGAGTTACCGTCCATTTCTCTTTTCATTTACTTTTTTTTTTTTTTTTCTTAACTTAGACATAATAAAAAATTCGAAGAAAACAACTCGTCATGACGTATGAACTACGTCATATAAAATGTCTGCTGTGTAGAATATTGCTATGATATTTAAAATATTTCGTGTAGCGATATATGTGTAGCTTATTGGAGTACATTGCAAAAACAAACTGCTGTTTCTACAGTATAAAACTGAGACAGATGTTCCACTTTAAAACTGTAATATGCATAGTAATAAACTGTAAAATTAGCAATTTTATGCATTTTATTACCATAAAATCAGCTTCATTATACTGTAAAACAACAGTATGATACTGGCAGCAGAGGTTCCAGTTGAAAACTATAGCACAGTAATTAACAAAAATTTTAAAGTTAATTACTGTAAAATTAGCAATTTTAATTTATTACTGAAAAATTAGAGGTTTCACAGTTTATTGTTGCAAAATTAGCAATTTTTAGTTTATTACTATAAAGTTCGCTGTATTACATTGTAAAAACAACGTTTTTTTTTTTTGGCAGTGCACACATTAAATATGCCAACTGACCCTCCCCCCCCTCGCCGAACAAAAACTAAAAACGCTATTTTAATGAAAAAATGAAAGTTAATGCTCTCTACTTTTCTCTGTAGATCCAGATGCTATGTAAAATAGAACAATACACACAAATACGAAATAGATTATTTATCATCGAAACAAAAATTGTAGCTCCAAGGCGTATTTCCCTGACAGTCAAGCAAATTTTCCACACTTCGTCAGACTAAGTGTTCCTCTTGAAATAAATTCATGAAATATATTAAATAAATAAAAGTGAAATAAATTAACTAAATTAATGCAAACCATTGTACGAGTAACTCAATAAAAAATGTATTAAATTCAATGTAACAAACATTGCTTGAAGAATGTACAACATCATGGTATAATACAACATCATGGTATAGCCCAGTGAATTTGGTATATACAATGAACGCCTGTTAATTGAAACAGCGGCTACAATAATACAGAGGTACAATAAACGGCATCAAAAACAGTATTTTTAAAAAGAACACGAGAAAATTTTATTTAAAAACTGAAGGGCAAAGGGGAAAAAAGATGAAAGTCAATTTTGAGATATTAGCGCTATCTAGGGGCTATGAAGGACTAGTATCATATGGTAGAACAAAAAGGGGGAAAAAGATGAGAAGCGGCCGAAATGTGTATGAAAACTCGAAAAACTATATAAGGAGCTACGAGAAATCAAACTTTGTTCTTCGTTTTTCTCCAAATCGCTTTTTGGTCACTTTCATCTTTTTTCCCCCTGGCCCTTCATATATATATTAATCTTTCCAAAACAATGGCATCTTTGTACTTCGTAAGAGTTCTATGCAGCCAAAGCAATCTGTACACTTTGCCCAGTGGACTTAGTAGAATAGTAATGTTTTATGCCCTCCAAGCACAAATTTGTTCATTATTTGATTAATTCGGGCTCATCCATCAGGACTTTCACTTGCATATTCGATCCTCATTCGCTTTCAAGTCTTCATCATTTTTAGATAGCTAACTGTTATCTTCGGTTTTGTTTAAAATTTTCGAAATCTTCCCGGTCGCTGATTTCGAATTTATTTTTCTTCTCTTCTCTTAAAACCATGCGAAAAACTATCTCTTCGAAGCTAGCGAAGCATTTCTTGGCTAAACTTGGAAGACCATTTTAAATCAATTTTTTGTATTTAGGAACAAAAGATGCCGTCGAATGCAGTCACATACCTTAAAAATCACCACTTTACAGTTTGCTTCTAGGAGTGTACTTTGCAGAAATATGAATCTTTGATTTATTTCAACTCAAGAAAATAATATTTACTCGAAACATATAACCCTGGCAGGTCTTCATTGATGCAAATAACCTGTAATCAAGCGGGACATATATCCTGTTTGCCACACGGTTTATCCCCCACCCCACAGTGCCCCAATACAAGCAATGCCAATATGATTGCAATCAACGCTTTCGTTCCCTTTCTTAGTGAAAACAATTGTTTCCAAACTTGAGGGACGGGTATTAATTTTAAAGGACAGACGGTCAATCCTTTTTTTTTTTTTTAAGTCTTTCTGAAATTTTAGATCGTGATGCTTATGATGCTGTCAATAATGCAAACACACACGCACACCCAAAATTATATATATATGGAGTTTAACTTTACAATATATTCAAAAAAAAGAAAAAAAATCATAAAAACTAAATACACCCTACAAAAAAACTACAACATTTTAAAATAGAGTATAAATTTTCCATGCTGCACCTTTCAGCGTGTTCTTATATGACCTTATATTTTTCTTCTGTCACAAACTAGTGCAGTGTCAACTACTGGCGGTTTCATCTTACGCATTATTTACATAAAATGTTGTATGAATTGAAGAAATTTTTTTCCCTAATTCTTTGAGCACAGTGCTATAAATGAAAGGCTTTAGCTTCGTATATAAAGCATAATATTTAGTTTATTATATTTTTTCCTTGCTTTTTTGAGAAGCACTGAAGTAAAACATTGAGCACCTAGAAAAAATTTTATCGTGGTTTTAATCCATTATTCCAAATTTTACACATTTTATAAGTTGAGGTATGTTATTCTAAAAGGACTGTCGATAACTCAAAAAATATGCAATAAGTACCAAAATGTATTTTGGTTCAATAAGACAGTACTCCTCGTTCAAAAAGATGAAGTTAAATATGGATATTTTCTTTTAGGAATATAAAATAACTTTAATAGTGAAAAGAGCATAAATAATATGAAAGAATAATCTATTTCGAAATATCTTTGCATTGATTGAAAAGTTTCGGAGGCATAAATAAATTTAGTTTTTACATCATTAAATGAGGGGAGGAAATTCTTCTTCATCACTGTAGACCGAAGCTTATTGAAAACCAATACTTCTATTTTTATCTCTGTTTTGCCTGGAATCTTTCAAAACTTAAAAGTAACAAAACTCATTTTCCTAAGTAACACGACATCATATACAAACAAAAAAAAAGGAAATTTCAATAGTTTTTTAAAGCTCTTCCTCTCCACAAATAACTAACAAAAAATATTTTTTCTTTGCAGAATAAGAAACAATGCATGCATTAAAAATAATTTTTCCTTTGTATTTAAAGAAATGTCTGTTGAACTTGTGTACTCTTTATTTCTTTATTTTTTATACATCAATAAATAAGAGCAGACTAGCTGCCAGGGCAGCTAGATTAGCTTCCTGCGGCATGTTGATGCATAACGTCCCCCCTCTCTAACTTTTACTTCATTCTGAAGTTATATTATTTGATATAATTTAATGTTCATTAGATTTCAAGACATACCACGCACGTGGCCCGGCGTTGCACGGGCACTTCGTGCCCTGAAAGTAGTGAGAAAAAAATTTAAAGAAACTACTCCCCGCCAAAGCGGCTCGCTTACAGGCGCTTCACGCCTTTACTTTTTTCCTATATAAAAAAAATCATTCGAATTATTGAGATGCTTCACGCCTTCAAGATGGTGAGGAAAGTTTCAGTAAGTTCAGCTCGCTCAAAGGAAAAAAGCAGACATATATACTCAGTTTTGAATATAAGTAGATGGCTCTTCAACAAATAAATGTTTCAAAATATTACCAGTAGCTAGCGATAAAAATTCTACGTAAGTGGCCCGCTTATGAGTTTCGTGTTTGATTTAGTTAAGCCTTCATTCAAAATTCTCATTATCATTGTTATCACTGTTTCATAGCAACGACGGTTTGCAAGAATGGATTTCATATTTAATCATTTATTAGGCTTAATCGCTTTAAACTTGACTACTTATTAATTGATATCTTCGCTAATTAAAATCGTATAATTATATCGATTGAAACTAAAGAAGCTTGAAAAATTACCTATCTATCGGTACCTGGTTCGACTTTCAGTTCATTGGCGTTCAGGAGAAAGAAGCGTGACATAGAAAGATAGTTAGAAAGAAAGATAGTTAGAAAGAAAGATAGTTAGAAAGAAAGATAGTTAGAAAGAAAGATAGTTAGAAAGATACTCAGTTTTTAATATTAGTAGATGCTTGCTCTGAATTATATTCTTTATTTTTGTGTGTTTAATCTTTTCCCAAATAATTTTTCATTCGAAGAATCAACTGAAATGTTCTAGCTCGTGACTAGCTGATTAGCAGGGGCGAATCAACTGGAATTTTCTAGCTCGTGCCTGGCTTATTAGCAGGGGCGAATCAACTGAAATGTTCTAGCTCGTGAGTGTGACTTTTTAGCAGGGGTGAATCCACTGAGATGTTCTTACTCATGACTATGGCTTATTAGCAGGAAATGAATCATCTAAGATGTTCTAGCTCAGGTTAATGACTTATTAGCAGGGGCGAATCGACTGGAATTTTCTAGCTCGTGACTATGTTTTATTTGCAGGGGCGAATCAGATGTTATGTTCTAGTTCGTGACTCTGGCATATTAGCAAGAGCTAATAAACTGGGATGTTCTAGTTCGTGACTTTGACATATTAGCAGGGGAAAATCAAATAGAATGTTCTAGAATTCTATTATCTTTTATTCTACCTCGTGACTCAAGCTTCACATAAGGAGCGAATCAAATGGGATGCTTTAGCTCGAGACTCTGGCTTATTATCAAGGGCAAATCTACCAGCGGCTTCTAGCTCTTGAACTCTAGCTTCGAAGCAGGTGCAAATCAACATAGATGTTCTAGATTGTGAACTGCAGTTTATTAGAAAGGTTCTGTTGTGATTGGGGTAAGATATGTTGCCTCGTGTGTCGTTTTCTTGATTCTGATTATAGCACCTATCGAGAACTAAACTTGTACCCACCAAATCGATTATTGGCAAGACAGCTGTATTTTTTATACATACCTTGCGATCTTGTTTTCTTCTTCTACTAATTCTATAATAGAAATGCACCAGGCTATTTATCTCGGTTGCTTGTTGTTTGATCCTCGAAGTTCGCTGTTGTGCGGAACTACTTTTATGTGATTCTTGACAGTGGAATGTACATTATGGACATTCCTTAGGAGAAATTGTGATTTTTTTTAATATTTATTTACAACCCGAAGAGCAAATTAAAATTCTTCGTCTTCTACTTGGTTGAGAATATTGCACGGTTACGGAAGAATTAATTTTTGCAAATAAATACCTTGGAAAGACTCGAAATATGTTATACACTGCGATGCAAAAGTTTAGACAATTGGCAAATATGCGAATAAAAAGAAAACTACTCAACGAAATTCTTTCAAATATCTACTGCAGGTACACAATATGGTCCCAAATACGTGTATGGAGTTCTTAAATTTTTAACTGGAATCAAATTTTGGATGTTACAAAAGACATTTTTTAACATTGTTGCAAAAGTTTAGACAATAGTCATATTTTATGCAAATATCCCTTGAAATGTGATTGGTGGAGGAAAGGCGGGACTTAATTATTCAATTATAAAGTGCAGAGATTGCTGAATAAATAACCAAGATCTCAAAAGCTCTGTAGTTCTCGTGTAAAGAAGATGAGAAAGTTTGGAAGCCGTACTTTGAAAATGAACCTATTTTATTAATTTTTTGTCTTTTAAATCGGCTCTAGTATGGTAGTACGTTGTTTTTTACTTTGTGGAGAGCAAATTCAGACATGCGTATCGATCAAAAGACCAAGAAAAATTATATTTCTTAAAGGTTGAAGGAATTGAAAAAATGGCCCGAACTGACGATTTGCCCCTTAATCCTACAAAACTTCAACTTGGGTCAAGAACAGCACGTGACAGAATAAATAGATGAACAACTGAATCAAAATGCATAAAAAAAACAAAGAATTGTGATTTAGCATTTTTGGACAGAGTGTCCCAAATAAGCCAGATTTTAATGGTAAAAGCAGCACAGCATATGATCACTGGATATTTCTCAAGTCCCACGAAAAGAATTAAAATCCATCTAGACCATACCAATTTTAATAATTTTTATCGAAGAAAGTACCATTTATTTTTTAGTCACGATGATACATATGCTGCTTTTCACATTAAAATCTGGCTTATTTGGGAAACTCTGTCCGAAAAGGTTTAGGCACAATTCTTTGTTTTTTTTAATGCATTCCGATTCAGTTGTTCATCTACTTATGCTGTCAAGTGCTGTTTTTGACCCAAGTTGAAGTTTTGTAGGATTAAGGGGCGAATCGTCAGTCGGAGCCGTTTTTTCAATTCCTTCATCCTTAAGAAATATAATTTTTCTTGGACTTTTTGATCGATACGCATGTCTGAATTTGCTCTCTACAAAGTAAAAAACAATGTACTACCATACTAGAGCCAATTTAAAAGACAAAAAATTAATAAAGTAGGTTCATTTTCAATTTTCGGGTTCCAAACTTTCTCATCTTCTGCACACGAGAACTACAGAGCTTTTGAGAGTTTGATTATTTATTCAGCAATCTCTGCACTTTATATTCGAATAATAAAGTCCCGCCTTTCCTCCACCAATCACATTTCAAGGGATATTTGCATAAAATATGACTATTGTCTAAACTTTTGCAACAATGTTAAAAAATGTCTTTTGTAATATCCAAAATTTGATTCCAGTTAAAATTTTAAGAACTCCGTACACGTATTTTGGACCATATTGTGTACCTGCAGTAGAAATTTGAAAGAATTTCGTTGAGTAGTTTTCTTTTTATTCACATATTTGCCAATTGTCTAAACTTTTGCATCGCAGTGTATCATTATTTCATTGCATGTACTTTGTGGAGAACATGGACTCTACACAAACAGGTAGTCCCCCCTCCCCACCCGCCAGAAATATTTGTAAACCCCCCCCCCCTCCCTTACACATGAAACTATTTTAAAAAATTACCGGTGTAACTCATAGAGGTTTTTTTTTTTTTGGATTCCGTGTCCTCAAACTTTGTGCCCCCTCCCCCCAGTAGGAGGCTGCGGGGATGTTATGTACGCCGTTGCTTTACTTGTACACAGTAAAATTAAATTTAAAGATTTTCAGAAATAATATTTTAATATACGTATTTTTCTAAGTTTTTCAAAAATTATTTGTTCTTTTCAAAATTCGGGTTCTCTTCATTTTCTCAACTTTTCTGTGTTAAAAGGGTGCAGCTAGGTAGTGAACCGGCAAGTTTTTGAGGGTTACAACCAGTAGCGTTCATAGACATAAGTGAGCCCCCATCCCCCCTCAGGATTTGTAAGTGTATCCCCTACAAAATAAAGTTATGTATAACTATATAAAAAAATCAGTGGAGCTTAAAGTGCTATTTTTCTGAATCGAGCACCCTAAAACCTTATGCACTCTCCTACTCCACGGGGCTGGGGAGTGCTATGTACGCCACTGGTTACTACTAATTCACTGGCAAACGTTTCTGCTGTATACCAGAAGTAGTTTCTTTTTTTTCCAAGAAACTATTTTTTTTTTTTTTTTGGAAAAACAGTACATTTTTACCTTTTCTTTAAATGTTTAAGGCCCAAGAAGCACGCCAATTTTTTTTTCTAAAAAGCGATATTTTTGGAGGGTTTTAAATGACATAGACAGCAACTTTTCTGCACTATCTAGAAACATATTCTCCCAAAAAAGAAAATTCAACATACCCTAGTGTGCAAGAAACGTAACGTTGAGGTTTCTTCAGCCCCACCTCACCACTTTAGTTTCAAAAAATCTCCTCGCCGTTTAAAAATTAAATATTTCGAAACCTTTTTTTTTTCTTCACAGAAAAGTTATCCCTTAACATTCCATAAATTATTCTTTAGTCAACATAGAGTTTACTTTTACATGCATATGCTACCATTAAATATTTATATAACATTTTTTAGGCATCTTTACATTAAATATTTATTGATCGATTGCTTTTCCTTCCGGATGAACATTTTCCTAACTAATAAGTTTATCTCGAGGGGAAAAAAGTGAAGATATCAAAGTTGTCAGTTCCAGAGGCAAAATTCATTCATTAAACAACTGCCCGCGGAAAACATGAAATTGAAAAAGCTCCACTGAAGGATACCGTTACAAAATATTACAAAAAAATAAAATACTAGCTATACAAAACTCCCTCATTTCCTTGCATGCTGAGCAGGCATTCAACGTAATTTTATTTTATGCATTTTATAAATGAGTGCACCAGAAATTTGATAAATATCCTTGTAAAAAATGCTTTCATAATATTTTTCGGGTGGAAACTTAAACTAATGAAACGTGCAGTTGATGGATGACTTCAGCGTAATCATAAAAATTATTTTACGGGGTATTTTTTATATCTTATATAAGTTCATTTTTGATACACTTGAACATGTAGCTCTAACAGCCACAAAAACAAAACCCTCCACTTTAGTAACGATCGAAAAAAAAGTGTAAAACAAAATTTTTCAAGCTTACAATTTTTATACCTTAACTGCTTGAACATAAATTGGAGCAGTGAGTAGAACAGATATTTAAACGCCTTTGTTAAGTTTCAAGCAGAACGTTCAAGCTCTATGTAGGCTACATTGAAAAGTTTGTTTTGTTTTTTTTTAAATCATGCTTATGTTTATAATATTTTGTTATTCAAATTCGTATTTAAATTGCGGTAGTGAAAAGCAAAGAGATGTACGTTGCCTTTCATAAGTTTTAGGTAGATCACGCACAAAGTTGAAGCCCTTAGTAGGCTTTCATTGAAAAGTTTTTTCTGGATCACGCTGTATAGCAGTACCTGCCAGAAGTACTAGTATCATCTTCTACCAGGAATCAGAAGAAACTTTCAAGTTTCTGACGAAGTATCGTTAATAACCCACATTTTCGAAGAAAAACTCGATGTTTACAATTATATTCTACTTTATTTACTCATATTTTAACTGTTTAATTCAATGAAAATTACTTTATTAGAGGTAAAAAATAAATATTTTAGAACACCAGTTCCAAAAGCTTAAACTCAGCAACCATCATAAATTTTCAAATAAGAAAGAAATTTTTAAAACAAAGTTTCCTCTCCCAGACTTCTTAGAGCTTATTAACATCGGAAATCCAAAACTAAAACTCTGAAAAGCTCTTGATAAGTTTCTAAACCTGAAACGAAAGAACAAAATAGATAAATCTATGAATAAAAATCGATATTGTTTTTAAATATTTTATATGTTTGAAAATTTATTTAAGAAGTGCAGAAACAAGAAAAGCATCTTTGAGTGGTAAAGGAAATCAATATAATACGCTCTAAGATATAAACTTGTTTTTCATTATTATTTCTTTATCGCCTGCATGATTTTTCAATATTTCCTCTAAGTTTTATTTCAGACTTCTTAGCTTTATCCAGATTTTGACTCTTTTTTTTTTTTTTTTTTCATTCTCTCCGTCTATCTTTTTACTATAAATGTTTTCTTGTTGTTGGTTGTTGTTGTTTCTGATACCACTCATGTGCCTGAGCCTGAGTAGATACATCTACCACTTTAAGGCGGATTAGGTACGGCTTCCATTTTTTCGACCCGTCAGTACGTGCTATATACCTACCAACATATGACTAGCCGAAAAATCATTTGCAACAACCCCCGAGTTAATTACGACGACTTTTCGCGTGACGTCTGTATGTACGTATGTATGTGCGTATGTATTTATATCGCATAACTCAAAAACTATGTGCCGTAGAAGCTTCTAGTTTGGTATGTAGGTTCTGATAGTAGTCCAGTTGTGCACCACCCCTTTAGGTTGCATTCGAATGTTCCCAAGAGGGCGTTTTACCCCTTTTTTGGGGTCAAATCAGTGTTAATTTCAATGCAGACAAATTGGCACGACTACTTGGTTAGATATCGCCAAGCTTTTGGTCGCCAAGTGTTTGACGCTATCTTGGCGATATATCGCCAAATTGGAGAAAATTTGGCGGATTTTTTTTTTTTTTTTTTTTTTTGAATTTGGGTTTAATTTGACTCTGCTGGCGATATTTTGCGAAAAATCCACTGAATGATTTTAAAATCGGCGATATTTAGAAAATTAAGCATTGTGAAACTTTCTTTTTTACATTGTTTTACAGCAAACTAGGAGTGTAAATGTTTGAGTTGTTATCTTGCTCACTCCAAGCACTATTTTAACACTTAAGACGTCTATTAAGAAATTTACACGTAAAAGGAAGTAGTGTGGGGCCCATACCAGATTTTTTCTTTTCTGTTGTAGGGATATAACTGTTTTACAAACAAAAACTTAAATGGCTAAGAGAATGTAACGTAAAAATCGATATTGTGTTTCATTGGAAAATTCCTTCTTTTCCTATGAACACACATTTGGTAATTGGACACACTCGGGGAGCCATTGAAGATGTATGCCTGAATTCAACCCCTTGGGTCACCTTGGGCCGGAGTAGTTAAAGTTTCAAAATCATCATTTTTATCAACTCGCTTTATTGTGCGTCTGTTCAGGTGAAATCTTGTGGTTGATTTTAAACTTATCTCCGGATGAAGCAGAGCTTTGAAATTTTGAACCAAATGCCCGCCGTTACTAAAACCGAATGTCTGCCGCCAAGAAAAATGTTGAAGACGCTACTAAGGGCAGGGAACAGAATGCACAGAACAAGGCGGAATCCTCATCCCTCTGCATCTCACTCCCATAAAGATTTCCGGTGTTGTAGGAATATTCTCGGGTACGAAGAAAATACTACATCGTTCGTTGTTTTTTTATTCGATTCTACAAGAAAGCCTGTCGAAAAACCATCCTAGATGATGCTTGTGCGAACAATGTGAAATAATTAAACCATGTATGATTTTTTGCAAAAGATTCTAATCAAAATTACTTGATGGCTATATGTAATTCGGTTCAAAATTATGCATTGAATAATTGTCTCTGATATGCGTTTTTTATGTAGAATAAGCAAGTTGAAAACAATTGCGTTGTTTTCATTTTATTAGCTGACGTAAATCTTTTTTTGACTAGTTTATAGTCTGTTACTCTATAACAGGCGCTTCAAGATCTTTGAGTCGACAAACTTTGCGTCGTTTCGATGGAAACTGCTAAGGAAATTCCTTCAATTTTAGGTTTATCGAGTTAGGTTCCTATGGAAATGACACAAAATTTGTGACCTTGATATGCCTATTTTAAAGTAACAGACTATAGTACGAGAGCACTTTATTCAATGGGTACTAAGTCATGCTCAAAAAGGTTAGAGTTTCAGTTCAATGATTTTTTTTTTTTTTTTTTTTGACAACGCACTTAAAATATATTTAAAAAAAAGAAAAGATGGAAATGAAAAAATCTGTTTAATTACAAAGTAATAATAATATTTTGGCTGCAATGACGAATTGCTAAAATTGTGTGGATATGTTATCCGCACCTACCTTAGACTAGAGCCGCTATATAGCAACGCCTCCTAAATACTAATTTAGGAGGCGTATGGGTGATTCTCCAAAAACCTGGCATTTTCGACTCACAAACTCTATAAAAATAAAAATGCTTAAAAAAATCTAAAAAAAAATCATACTTACTCTTTGTTAGGAGCTTATTAAGATAAAAATAGAGGGAACTCACTTTAAGTATGCTACACCCCAAAAAAGGGGGGGGGGGTCAAAATTTTCAAACCAAGAGAGTGACAAGAAGCACTAAGCGAGCAAACAAATGAATTTTATCAAGGATTATCAGAAATTTTACAACAATAACAAAGAAATAACTTCAACATGAATGAAAAACTGTTTATTGTTGACAAACAAAACTAATTTACAACCTCCTTAAACGAACACTGTTTTAAGAGATGTAGCATCCGATAAATTTAATATTTATATGAAGAAAGAGATTTACAATCATAAAATAAAGTTCAAATTTTTCTAAATGAATACTTTTTTAATAAATGAGACTCCTTTTTAATATTTTTAACTGATGTTTAGTAAATAAATCCATCTATTCTACCGGATGCTTTACCAGTGCTTGAAAAGTAATGCTAGAGTGACATTTTTTTTTTTTTTTTGCGCCAGGAGAGGGACTTTTTTTTTTGCGCCAGGAGAGGGACATTTTAATCAAAAAAGGTTGATATTTCTACCCGGAATTATATAGAAGGTAAATAATGGTATTTTTCTCTCTTATCCTCTTAACTCAATTACACACTGCAGGCAGAATTATTATTTTTATTTTAATCCGAACAGAAATGTTGGCCAGGAGAGAGACATTGAAAATGTTACATACCTCATTTTGAACTAAGGAATAATAATACGAACAGCAAACACATTCTATCGACAAAATACTCTATGAGTCCAAAGAAGTGATGAGAATAAACAGTGTTATAGTACTGCAGATTCAAAATTCCTTCTTTTTGCCTTTAATAATTGAACCAATTTGTAGGCCAGGAGAGGGACATGCAATCTGGGGACAAACTTCAAAATGCTGTACCTGATCATATAAACATTTAAATAAGCTAAAACAACACTATATTACACTCATAACTATACATAATTCAACACTGCAAGTGGAATTTGTGCAATGTTCACGTAAAATTTTAAAATAATTTATTTACATTTTAGAAACAGGGTGGGACACGCAAAAAAGGTGACTTTTTGGCTATTCAAAAATTTTTGTAGAAAAAAATAAATGAAAAACTGCTTTAATATGAATTGAATAACATCAGAATAAATATTTCTAACAATTAAAAAAATAAAAAAACTTTCTAGGTCAAATACTTTTTGTGCTGTCCTACGGGGACATCATATTGTTCGGATTTTGGAGAATCACCCGTATACGTATTTAGGAGGCGTTGTATATACACAGGCCGAAGCATCAAGCTTAAGTTTCACCTTTGGATCCAAGTCATTTGCTTTTCCTTTCATTTTTCATTGTTGCAGAGCAAAGGTTACCAAAGCGAAGTTTCGGGACACCGCCAAGCTTTGTTAAATTCATGTGAAAAGTTACTAAAACGCGAAAACTCGCCAGAAAAGACAATCACTCAAACACGAGCTGGATCCAAAATGGTCAAACTTAATCTTGATACGTTGGCTCGTCTATAGGGGAGAGAGGAGCACATGTAAACAGGGGCACATGTGAACAAACGATATTTTACCCATTTAACATAAGGAGAAAAATCTGAAAATATTCATGTAGATGATAATACAAGTACTATATCCTACCTGAAATTTCAAAGATCTAAACCATTTTGTTTTTTAGTTATCAAAGATCTTATGTTTTGGAAGGTGTCAATATACTTTTATGTTCCAGTTCTCCGAGTAAAAACGCATCCAAAACTATATTTTTTGTGATTTGAACTTTATTCGTCTTAAAGTGGCACTAATAAGGACAGTTTTCATGCTTTTTTTTTTTTTTTTTTTCAAATTAAAAAAATATAGTTTTTTATCAAATTAGGCCTAAGTTGAGATAAGGGGCACATGTAAACACATTATGTAGGGGCAGATGTGAACAGTTCATCTGTGCTCCATAATGGTATTTAGTGATTTAAATTTCAAAAATTGTTGATTTTTTTATACATTGAATAGTCTAGTTAAGAAATATTAAATACCTTAAAAGTTTCAATACTCAATATTTAATTAAAACCTGAAAGAGTTGCAAAGAAAAGAAAGTTAAACTTGCTAAACTGTTAAAAAAGGAACAATTAAGAGTTGCAGTAAGTGACGCGCATTAATGAGTCCAACATTAGTTTTGAAGACCGCAACTATCAAGAAATTTGTGCTGAAGTCAACCTTGCACCAGAAAATTTAGCTGTGAATGACTTTGTCCTCGTAGTAATTCACTACCAAAAAGACAAAAATCCACTATGAATGAAACTTTTATGTGCCCAAAAACAGATGATTAATCGATTAGTAAATACAGTGAACTCTCATTTATGCGTCGGCCCAAGAGACCAACAGAAAAAGGCGCATAAGTGAGAGAGACGCATAAGTGAAAAAGCCTATTTAAAGGACTACAATGCAACATAAGTTCTATTGAAAGCATGAATAAGAATGTTTCTATAGACAAGGGACATATTACTACGGTTTGGCAATCACTGTAACGTAACTACAATGATAAAGAAAAAACAAAAATAATAGCATACCTAACCACAAACTGGTCCCTTTAAAACGATCCATAATAGATATTTGTCTCTCTCCGAATTTTTGCTCGTGTATAAAAAATGCCTTCCGTGAGCAATAAAAGCGAAAGATTAAAGAGGAAAGTGAAGAAACATGCTCGTTTCGTAGGAAAATAAATTAAATTGTTTACATTTTACGAAAAATTCGGCGCATAAGTGAAATATTTATCTTTAGCGCGACGCATAAACGAATGAAATTATCATTATTTTACTATGGAATGTACAGGGACCACTGAAAATCGTCGTATAAGTGAAAAAGGCGCATAAATGAGGCGGTGTATAAGTGAGAGTTCTCTGTATTCTGATGATATTCTGCTAAAATTAACACCCCCTTTAGTTTTAGATGTCACATGTCGAGCTGCATCTTCTGTTTCTTTTTCTGTAAAACTTGAAGGCTACAATGTTCGTTGAATTGAGTCAATTAATCACGTTGAATAAATACCTTGATTTTTTCATTGTAAGTGTATGTTAATGTGTAATAAGCAATAAACTTAAAAATATATTTAGGTGTATTTTATTTCCATTTATGTATCCGTGTTTACTTGTGTCCCAGGTGTGTTTGCAACTACCCTCCTACTGGGGCACATGTAAACAAAATTTAACATATTTATATCTCAAATTAATAATGAAAAAATGCAAAAATGGCATTTTAGTTCGCATGTGCCCCCCTTCTCCCCTATAGGGGCCTTACCTTAGATTATATAACGGCTCTAGTTGTTGACTAAGGCCCTTATCTATTTCTTAATCTATCTGTCTAATTTGAACTTCGGATGATTTATTCTTGCCTTCGTTAAAATTTGTAAGTGTTGAGACTTAAATAAATGTTAAGTTTGAAGCTCGTGTCAGTGATGCTGCATGTTCATCTAAAAGCAATTCAAAGCTTAAGTTTCTTCCAATTCTCAAATTTAACGTTTGATTAAAATAGTAATTTACCACGTCTCCGGAATATTCAATTTACACACTTTTAATAAAGTTATGGATTCTGAAGAAGTAAAGATGATACAAAGCCCCTCGACTTCTGTTAAGGTTGACGAAACATTAATGGAAAAACCTGCGATTGTCAGTAAAATTGAAGAAAAGACTGGATACACCCAAGGTCTTGGTCGTAAGGTGATGAACGCCACCCGCAAACTGCAAGGACAAAAAGGAGCACAAGGAACCATCCTTGATCATATCAAATCATTCCTCAGCAAAGAAAAAAATATGAATACGATGCAAATGGATGCCGAAATCAAGATGTACTTGAAGAATGCTTTGCACCGTGGACAACTAACCAGGGAGGAGGGAAACTATAAAGTAGCAGAAAGAGCCAGGAAGAAAAGTAGCGGAGGACGCAAGAAAAGATCTGTGAAGACATCCAGCAAACAACGGTCAAGAAAATTGGCGGGATCTAAAGCGGCAAAGAACTCTGGAAAACCGAGAGCCAAGAGTGGCAAGAGAAAACGTTCAGCAAAGTAAAGTCAGATGCATATTTTGGACCTTGATTTGCAAAATTCAAGCATATAAGAACTCTTTGCACTTGTAAATTATCACAATACCTTAGGTACTTACGTATTAACTCAACCGCTGCTACAAATTTGGCGGTTAAACAAGATTTGCGGGGTTTTTTTTATGGTTTTCGATAACTGAGTGCGCATACGAACAACGATCACCAAAAAAATCACCGCCAAATCCGTTTAAACCGTCTTATATGCAGCTGCGGTGGAGTTAATACGTAAGTACCCTGCGGACCTCCACCAGAGTTTCCTCTGGCCTCGTCCATTTTACAATTGAGTCTGATACTGATAATGATTGAACAAAAAGAGGAATAAATTTATGTCTCTATCTTTTAAAATAAATGCTTAAATTACAAAACAATACTTTCTTTCAACTCATGTACGCATGTTTTCAGGTAATAAGTCGGTGATAGAATAATTCAAATAGCGGCAGAAAAACCCATATTTTAAGTAAGTAACATTAAAATTTAGGAATATCACGACGAAAGTTTTTTCAATGGTTAATAAGTATTTTCGAGAAGTTATAAAGTTCCAAAAAATGGACCCAGTCGGCGAAGTAATTTCTTATTGCTAAAATAGCTGTTTTGCCATTTTTGCTTTAATGTTTTCGTGAAGGTTTTCTTTATTTCTTTTTCAGCTTCTTTTCTTTTAATTAATTTTTTTAATTGTTATTTTTATGGTACTTATCCATTAACCGGGAGCAAGTGAAAAATCGCCGAATTTCTTACAACCACAAAGAAAATAGGTAGAATCCTAGTTTAAGGTCCGGGTTTGGCGATTTTGCTTAAAGTCGCCAAACAATCCAATCATCCAATGATAATTCTATGGTTGCCATTTTGCTTAAAGTCGCCAAACAATCCAATCATCCAATGCTAATTCTGTGGTTGCCAGATTTATTCATTTATCGCCGGACCATAAACTAGGATTCTACCAGAAAATATTTATTTGACGTCATATTCTCTAAATTAATTCAAATTGTCATTCGCTTAACGTGGCGACACTGGCGATTTTTAATTTTTGGCTTTCGCCAGGTTAACGAATAAGTACCATGTATTTTTTAGTCTTGTTTAATGGCTTGTTTTGCTAAATTATAGTTGACCTTTGACAAGCAGATGAACACTACAATGACAAATACACACAAAATAATAACAAATTTGACGAAAAATTTTGAAAGCGTGCCTAGTGTTCCTAGTTATGATGATTCCCCTCATCATAAAAATAATAAAAAATAATAATGGATTTTCGAGACGTGGAACACCATCAGCAGAAATGTCGTTTTATTTTGTAAAATACCCTTTTGGTGATTTTTGGTGATCGTTTGACTTTTAAAAATTAACATCCGAGAACGGTTTCGCATCAATAAGAGCGCATTTTCTACATCAGGTAAAAACTGTTCGCCAAATTAACTGCGCCATTCAAATACAAGCCTTAAGGATGGTAAATGATAACCTTTATGCTGTATTGGATTATCGCACTAAGTCTGCAAAAGTCTAAAAGGTGTCTTACACAGTCCCGTTGGAAAGGGGGAAAAGAATTTGTCAAAACCCGTTGTTAGCACTTATTGCAAAAATATTTTTAGGAGACCGAAAGGGGAACTATTTCAAAATGCTTAAAATCATACTAGTTATGGATACGTGACATTTTAGGAAAATAGTAAAAGCACTCAAAAGAACAGCAGTTTAAAATATGCACTTCGTATTCAACGACTACTATTGCACTGAATAGCAAAAACTGACCGCCTGAGGTTGAAGTTTCAGAAAAGATTTCTTAAATGCTGACTTTTCACAATCAATTGCTTAAAAATACTTGAAACTGCATTTTTGAAACAACAGGGAAGTAAATTCGAAATACCTCTTTAAACTGAAAGAAATACTTACCCAGCCACAAATATAGGTATTTTTATATCTTTTCCGCTTTAGGCATTAAATACGATCCCCTTTCTACATTAAGAACTTTTCGCTAGTAGAAGTATTCAAAATGACCAGAATTCAATAGCATAAAAAATATGTGTTTTTGTCCTAGGATAACTGAATGTCGTGAGATGTAATATATCTATTACATACACTGTAAAAAATAGATGCTGTTTTTACAGTATAATACAGGTAATTTTATAGTAACAAAATGTAAAAATTTCTATTTTTGCAGTAATAAACTAAAATTACTAATTTTACACTAATAAACTGTGAAAATGCTGCTTTACAGTAGTAAGTTGTAAAATTGCTAATTTTACTGTTTATTACTGTGCATTTTACAGTTTCAAACTGGAATCTCGGCTGCCAGTATTATACTGTTATTTTTACAGTATAATACAGGTAATTTTATGGTAATAAACTGTAAAATTGCGGTAATAAATTGTAAAATTGCTGCTTTGCAGTTATAAGATGTAAAATTGCTAATTTTATAGTTTATTAATGTACATTTCATAACTTTGAACTGGAACCTCTGCTGCCAGTATTATACTGTAAAAACAACATTTATCTTTTGCAATGGAGATATTGCAATTATATGTAAGTACATGGGAATGATCATACTGTAAACTACCGAAAAATGACAAATCCTTATTTTAAGATATCTTTAACGAGTGGAGAATCAAGAGAACTTTCGAGATATCAAGCTAATTTTGTCTTCTCTTTGCTTTAAAATTGCAATGACTCTAAAAAGAAGTATTCTCTGAAAAATCATATATTTTGAATTTTAAAAAATTACATTTTTCTACTTAATTTTTAGAGGGATTGTAACGACCTCAGGATTTTTTTCTGCTTTAAATCTACACAAACAACTTTTACAGACATTTTTACTTCAAAACTACATAACTACATGAAGTTCAGATAAAAATTTACTCATGTACTTGTTAATCATTCACTAATTAATTGCAACATTGGGAAATTGTTTTTTCTGGATTTACACTATGCTGACAGAAAAACAAGTTTTACAGCATTGTTTTCTTAAAAAATCATAAATTTAGGATTAGAAAAAATTTTCCTGCTTAAACTTTGTACTGACAGTAAAACAATTTATACCGAGGTTTTTTTTTTTCTTTCAAAACTATATAACTACATAGATTTTGTATTTAAAAAAATTAACTTTACGAATAGGTTTTTTCTTTTTACACCAGCACTGTTTGATGCAAGCAAAAATGAAAGCCTAAAATGTCTAACACATGTCGGTGTCAGTTTCAGAATCAAAACTCCTAAAATCCTTGTTTGAGGAAAATTTTAAATGATAGCCCACCTATAAACTAAAGCGCAAGCATATTAATAAAAAAAATTTTAAAAGAATTTTTTTTTTTTCGTTTAACTTTTACATTTTTTCTCGTATACAGGTATTCAAAGTTTTTCTATCTCTTACAATGTGTAAATAAATTATCCATTAACATTCTCTAAATATTTAAGTAGATCATTTTCTTTAAAACTTTTACATGACAACGTTAAATTAATGACACGGGATTTTGACGGATGGTTTGTGTGTAAACAGAAAATCATTTTTCCTAAAATTTCTTTCCAGTAAGAAAAAATTATAAATATCGAGGATATTTGCTTAGTTTCCGCAAAATGCCATAGAATTGGTGAAATATTGAAAACGAAATTTATTTTCACTGTTGAATTATGATTGATGGTGCAAAGTGTACGTGATCAATCCATAATGTTACGAATTTGGAAAATATTTATTACTTTTATGCTTTAAAATGAACTTAATTTATTGTAATCTTGCAAAAATTAACTTTCATTCCAACAATTTCACATGAACATCTACTTACTTTCTTCCCTACTTTGCACCCTTTAGCTTTACGCCGATGGACTTGACGAGAAACTAAATTGGTATCGTCATGTGAAAATCATTTTCCATGCTTAAGCTGGCGACCATAAATCACTAATCGCCAAAGAGCGACATTCCGAATCTAATAAATAGCCCTAGAATTTACTGGATTATTGTTGATATTATCTTCCAAAGATGTATAAATAGCAGCGGAGTCAGGCCTGTCCTTTGGGAGGGGGTTTCGCAGCCCCTCCACCCCTCCAAATGACGGGCTTAATGCTCTTTAATGCTCTTTTAATTTTTTACAAAACAATATTAGCTACAAATTAGACTGACTTTGAGTGGAAAATACTATACCTCTTGTGTAGTGGATTTAAATAGTTAATAGATCGTTGTTATATGCAATATTGTACCAATAGTCTATATTCAAAGCGCAATAAATCTTACTGTACTTTTTCAAAATATTTTGTGTTGGAAACGTAGTTTATACAATTCTTCACTGTAATTCATCTAAAAATAAGTATTGCAATAACTATTTACTCTCATTAATTCGATTGTAAACCAGTTTTTTTTTTTTTTTTTTTTTTTTTAAACATGCATTATGCAAATAAATATATATATATATATATATATATATATGTATGTGCGATAAATATCACTTTTACTACAAGTGACGACAGCAATAAATACCTACAGGCTTCACATATTTATTAACACAGAGTAATATCTTGTTACTCAATGTTGAATCAAATGTCCCATGACGGGAGAAACATAAATCGTTGACACCTTTTCCGGCGGTAAAGGGAGATCAGGGAAATGGGCAACCAAATTAAGGCAACGTAACGGAAAAAATCTCATCTTTCACGTACGGCGATACTAATGAGATTTTTCACTAAGTAAATGGGGCTGTCAGGAAATACTGCGGAACGTACAAAGTATCATGACGGAGAGTCGGAGCATGAAAGTTTGTTCTCATCAGCTTTTATGTTGGGTGTATTTTTCTAACGCAGCAGAATAAAGAGTTAATGCTTGGGGATGAATGTATTTGAGTCATTCTCATGAAATCAGCGCAAATTATTTCTGACACGCTTGCTCTTTTTTTAATTAATTTTAATAAGGTAGATTGGGGGAGGACTCCGCAGATTTTGACTTTATCCGTAAAAATAAAACGAAGAATATAGAGAAATGTACATATGTGTGGGGGGGGGTGTATTTTCCCAATACAAATCCACAGTTTTACGTCGGATCTGGACCAAATTTGGCAGGGAGGTACTTGGCTCCCCTTGAAGGGCTGTAGGGGTGGGGGCGTTCAAAAGCCAAATAATACCGATTCGTTCGAATTTCAATTTAACTACTCACAAATGGCTTAAAATTGCTTTTTTTAACCGAAATAATTATCAGATCTTCTAAATTTTTGTCTCATCGAAAAAATTGCGAAACGGACCTTTTAGAAGGGGGGAGTTCTAGGAAGATTGGGGGAAGATTCCGTATCATGTGTTTCCCCCACAAGCATCAACAAAAAACAGCTAGCCAGTCAATTAGAATGAAGGAACATGCACATTGGAATTATACATAATTTTATTGAATGCCGCAGGTTTAAGGATTGTTTTCATGGTGTTTTGTCATTTTTTCTGCTCTGGAGAGTACCCGAGCATGTAAAATTTCCCATTTTAAAGAAACTCTTAGGGCCGAATTCAAGTGAAACACCAGTGCAATCGCTTCGAGGTGATCGCAATTGCAATCGCTACTGGAAGTCGAATTACGATGGAATAGCATCTCGTAGCGATTGTAACGTTTCACTTGAATCCAAATTTGGGAAATTTGCGATTGCATTGGTGAGTTGCGATCTTCCGTGTTTCGCTTGAATTCCGGCCTTAAAGGATTATTTTTCATTTTAATAAAGCTTTTAAATATAATCTGGCTTCAAGGGTTAGCCTTTGTTTAAAAAGAAAATATTTGGTTTTAAACTTAAGTAATTTGATTTCGGCAACATTTGACCAGTAGATTCGTTTTGATTTGTTTGGCGAACAATTTATAAATCGCGCCATGATGTTCATCAGAAAGACTATTTTTGGCTATTTTACGTAGTTTTTTTTTTCCTTTAATACACTGCTCGACATTGAAAATGCAACATAAAGAAGGAGTGGTCAGAAATTCATGCAAATTTTACCGTAGACGCACGTCACTGAGTTATGCAAATGATATGAAATGCGCAGCTCTCCGATGCACGTGAAGTAAGATATAAGAGAATGAAGTTGAAAAGTGGGCTATGTTCATGTTGGTTTTTCTGCCAGACTAATTATCGGAGAAATTTGGTTTTTGTCTCGAAGGATACGTGTGATAGGAGGAAATACCACGCCGTCCTCAACGAAGACACTTCCAGCATATAGACGACTTTACAAGGGGTATGGTGATCGGACTGAGAAGGGGAGGTTGGTCCATACGTCAAATTGCAGCTGATACCCACATGGATGCAAGCACTGTGCATCGGCTGTGTCGAAGATGGTTGGAAAGAGGAAATGTAGCCACATTGAGGGGTGCAGGTGCAGCCAGAGTGACGTCAGACCGCTTGGATCGACGGATTCACCGACAAGCTGTGGCGGACCCGCAAGTCACTTGTACGTCGATTCTGCAGCACGTGCAAGGTACCCTGGATGTTCCTGCGTCGATCAGAACCATTTCCCGTCGACTGGTTGCACGTGGCATGCAATCACGGCGCCCGCTAAGAAGACTGCCATTGACCTCACAGCACAGACTCCAACGTTTGGAATGGTGCCGGACCAGAGCGACGTGGATGGTAGAATGGCAAACAGTAGTGTTCTCAGATGAATCCCGCTTCTGTTTGTCCAGCGATAGTCATCGCATACGTGTGTGGCGTCGACGTGGAGAAAGATCGAATCCCGCAGTAACTGTGGAAGGCCCCACAGCGCGACAACGTGGCATAATGGTTTGGGGCGCTATTGCATACAATTCCGTATCACCTCTAGTTCGTATTCGGGGCACTATGACGGCCCAACGATATGTAGACAATGTACTGCGGCCGGTGGCAATCCCCTACCTTCAGGGTCTGCCAAATGCAATTTTTCAACAGGATAACGCCCGGCCTCACAGTGCTCGAATCAGCCAACATGCTCTACGAGGTGTACAGATGCTTTCCTGGCCACCATACTCTCCTGACTTGTCACCAATAGAACATGTGTGGGACGTGATTGGACGCCGTTTGCAGAACCTGTCACTGCCTCGTTCAGAGGACGAACTGTGGCAAATGGTTGAAAGGGAATGGAGTGCCATCCCTCAGGACACCATCCGCAGGCTTATTGACTCCATGCCTAGACGCGTTTCTTTGTGCATCGCTGTCCGCAGTGGTCCTACTTCTTACTGAGCCAACGCCGTCCTCGCTCTAAATTTTGCTTATTTATTTTGAAATAAATATCACTTGTTGTTCCATGCTGTCTCTGTCTTCTTACCAAATTTCATCAATTTCTGACCACTCCTTCTTGGTGTTGCATTTTCAATGTCGAGCAGTGTATATGCATGAAAATCCATCTTGATGAAAATTTTTAAGAGTCTGAGGCACACGCAAGTAAGGTGATTTTGATGAGTGAATGTACATCTACAAAACAAAAAGTTCCCAAAACTGCACTTTTCAGATCTTAATAACTTCAAACTGTAAGAGAATATTCATGAAATTTATGATTAAGCGTGTTCTATGGCATTCTATTAGCCATAGAACATACATGTTACATGAACATACATGAACATACACTGGACCTAATAATTCTTGAGAAACGGAGGGTTCAAAAGTAGAGCAAAATGGTTCACGTAACATACACACTAGCAAATTCACTGCCTGAACTTGGCTGATACACTGCCGTGTATCTCAATACCTAAAGGACAAAAATTCTTCCACAGGTTTCCATGAAAAATGGATTTTCTCACAATATCCAACGAAACCATAAAATACATTCGTCTGCTCTAGCTAAAACGCTTTCAGGAGCTTTTCAGAAGAAAAATTTAATTTTCCTATCAGATTTGATAGGATACCATTCGAGACATTGAGTATGAGCCTCCAATAAGGAAATAAAACTTTCTTGTAAGTAACTCTTAAGGGACACTAGTTCCTTGGGAATTCTCTTTTGAGTTCCTATTGAGGAAAATTGACATATATTCATTAAAATCAACTTATGTTTTACACTTTAAAAAATAAACTGTTGTTTTTACAGTATACACTGGAAGCATAAGTGTTACAGTAATAAGCTGTAAGAGTAGCAATTTTAGTTTATTACTGCAAAACCAGAAATTTTACAGTTTATTACTGCAAAACTAGCAATTTTACAGTCTATTGCCATAAAATTAGCGGTATTATACTGTAAAAACAACAGTATAATACTGGCAGCAGAGGCTCCAGTTTCAAACTGTAAAATTGGCAGTTTTGCAATTCATTACTGTAAAATTAGCAATTTTACGATTTATTACTATATTATTAGCTGTATTATACTGTAAAAACAACATTTTTTTGAAGTGTATACATAAGTAACAAATAGCACATTAATAGAAATTTCCACACATTTTGTCGAAAGTTACTGACGAAACTGCCCGAAGAATTGAATCACAATTTATCGTAACTGAACGTATAAATAAGCTCTCATCCGTATTTCTGCTCAAGAAAATTTCAAAGTAAATATGAGGATATAAATTCAAACAAATTTTTGGATGTTTAAATATGCGCAATAAAATTAGTCGCTATTTGTATGGAAAACGAGATTGCTACCTTTTGTTTTATCCTCATTGTCATATTTTAAAATACGAAAATAAGCTTCAAAATATGATTAATCAATAACTGTACACAAAATGTCGTGGGAAATTTAGATTTGTTGACAGCAATTCGTTGCCATTCTTGTCAAAAACAAATAACCATAGCAGAATGTTTTTGAAGTGAAAATTACAAGAATGAAAATATTTCATACCATCGAAAGAACAGAAGAAAACTGGAACTTTTAATTACAGAGCGCAATATGAAGAATGAATAAGAAATTCACAGTAACTTCGAAAACTGAGAGAAATTTATTAGAGTTCGAAATATTCCAAAGCCATTTAGAAGTTATTTTCCGAATGTATGTGACATGCTTCGAGTGAAAACGCTCCAGTTAATGGAAATGCACTTGGCTTAATTAGTTTGTGAACTCGCTAATGCATCTGTTGAAAACATAAGTAGAACATGTATTTAGAGAAGTTCAATTCTAAATTTAGGGAATGCACAAAATTTGCAATGCGAGTCATATTTTATCCATGACATGAAAAATGAATAAAAACCCTTTAAGGACCGTTATAGGATATATCTCCCCAAAGATGAAAGTTGATTTTATAAATTATCGAATTCAAAAGAGAACTTTTTTTCATGTTATTAAGATGTCAGTATCTTAATATTAGCTAATAAGTTAATTGTTTAAAATATACAACTTTTTTTCTCTTGAAACAGTACAAACTTCTATATTCTACCGCATAACCTCATGATCCTCAAAGTGCAATAGCACTATAAAAAATGAACTGTTGTTTTTATAGTATAATACTGGCAGCCGAGTTTCCAATTTAAAACTGCAAAATGCACAGTAATAAACTGAAAAACTAACAATTTTACAGTTTCTTACTGCAAAGTTAGAAATTTTACAGTTTATTGTGGTAAAACTTAGCTGTATTATACTGTAAAACAACAATATAATACTGGCAGCAGAGGTTCCAGTTTAAAACTGTAAAATGCATGGTAATAAACTGTTAAATTAGCAATTTTACAGTTTATTTACTGTAAAATTAGCAATTTTTACAGTTCATTACTATAAAATTAGCTCTATTATACTGTAAAAACAACATTCATTTTTTACAGTGAGTAGATAGTCAACAAAACGTTGGAGCAAGGTTATGCGGCAAACTTTTTATTAAAAATTAAGTTAAAGAGAGGTTAAATATGTCGCTTTAAAAGATAACCTGAAAATAAGGTCTTGCAGGTTAAAATGGAACACCCTGTAAGTTTTAAAAAGATTTTTTTTTCTCTTGTTAGTGAAGTTTTGAAAGCGATTAAACGAATACTCATTTGAAAACATCTATTTCTAAATTCAATGTTCATTTCATTTTTAGAGCAATAATAATTTAGAAAACTTCAGCTATTTAATTACTAGTAATTTAATACTGGTAAATATTCTTTTCTTTACAAAGTTGGTCTCTTCATATTAACCAGTTTTTTTCAACTGCACACACAAGTTTTGAAAAAATGTTCGAAACATCCTTCAATTTTAGGTTATTTGTTAAATAGTGTAGCACGTGTGAATTACATTTTTATAAAGCTTCAATGAGCAATATTTTTTGAACTAATTGATAGTTCAAATAATAGTTTTTTTTTCTTTTTTTTTTTTTTTTGCTTTGAACAGCTTTTTAATACGCTTTAATTAGTTTCACATGTGGGTATGTATGTATGTAACTCTAAAATTCACGTTCTTTGCAAATATAAAAGCAATATATTTTCATATATACTGTAATATAGTTTAGCCTTTAGCATTATATTTCTATTATTAATACTAAAAGCTAAACTATATTACATGTTGATGTATTATAGGTTCATGTTAACTTAGGCAGGGATTCAAGTGAAACAGCACTGCGATCGCTTCGAATTGCAATCGCTACTGGAAGTGAATTACATTATCATCAACTTAAATTGGCATGACGTCACTACGGGTGGAGCCAATAAGAGCTCACAAGCACTCAGCGATCTCCTCTTATTCGCCAAGTAGGCTGTGACGTTTTATCTAGCTCGTTTTTCATGGGCAAACGTCACGCTGACGTCACGATGTTTTTATCAAGAAATGTTCTAATGTAATTCATTTCCAGTAGCGATTGTAATTTGCGATGGCCTGTTTCACTTGAATCCCTGCCTTAGAGAGTGGATATTCAATACTTTTGAAAATTAGAGGGAAATCATTTAAGGTATCATGAAATGTAGTTTAAAAGCGTATTCTTTAGTTTTTTAAACTATAATTTAAATTATTGTAATACAATTATTAGCTACAAAAACTTGGCATTAAAATCCACACAGCAGCGCTCCTCACGATATTTCACTGTAAATATGGCTTCATGCAAAAGGAGTTCTAATGCGGAGAAAGTGAGTATCCGTGAAAAGACTAGCAGTTGATCCGTACTACCAAGGCTTCACTAGATAGCGTTTTATACAGGCTGTATCATTACTCAAAACATCAATGGTTAAGATTTGCCCGCTAGAGAGCGCTGAACAATCACCACCCAAAATGTTTGTTTACATTAGTTAGCATACTGTTTCTGCTGTAATAAGTGATGTTTCTCTTATCTTTAAGGGTTAAAAAATATTGATACAGTTGACTGAAGTGGAATAGAGTGAATTGATGCCGGAGGCCTTATTAGTACTGCTTTTTAGGGGAAATAAATTCCCTTTTCAGGTAAAGTTGGTCACAACTCATGATTCAGTCATACGACAATCATTCATCTGTTTACTTTCTTCGAATTAACAACATATAGCAATGGCGTTCAATTTTGACATCTCTGCATCAATAAAATATACGCTTAAATTCACCGACGATAAATAAAAAATGTAGCAATGAAATAATATTGTTCTAATTTACTATTTTGTTTCATTATTGTTGCTCACACGATCATAATTGCTACGCAAAAGCTCAGATGTTCATTTTGATAGCGTTGACACATCAGAGCGATAAATGGCGAATCTATTCGTCAAGACATTTCATTTTGATGCCCCAGAATGAAATGTACTGTAATGAAGGGATGGTGTTCAACGGAAAGACGATTGACAACAAAACATATTAATTTTTTTAGTAACAACGAAATGAGCATGTATAATCGCTTGCTACTAAAGAGCAATACAAGTACGGAAAAAATAAGCAAAACTACAATATTGCGACGACCAACTGTATCATGGCGAACTGTGGACTGAATTTTAAAAAGTTCTATGGCAACCCGTTGGTAGTATTGGCTCGCTTAGCGAATAGATTCGCCATTTATCGCTCTGCGATGCCAGTGTCGTTTCATAGTTAATTAATAATTAGAATCAATTAAAATGAAAAATAATTCGCTAGCTAATTAACATAAGCCGTTAAAATGCAGAATAAACCAACAAATAAAACAAGCTATTAAATAACGTTAAAATATACTAAAATAGAATTGAATGCCATATTGTAAAATGGTCGCCAACAATTTAACTTTCAATTTTGTCTTTTACTATCTGATTTGTATATGATGTTAGTTACCATAAAATTCGATTGATGTCGCTGGACAATTACCACCGTTTTTATCCCAAAGATTTTGATCAAATGAAACAGCCTGCATAAAACGCATCTAGTAAAGCCTTGGTGCTACTGGTGCGACATCATGGTTTTGTTAAAGTATCGATGTTTTCACCATCGATGTTGAACGGCCGTTGTTTCTCAAAAATCGTAGTTTTGGGTTCGATGTTTTTTTTTATGTCGATGTTTTATATTTTAGCGAAAAAATTCATAAAAATAGACGATAGTTATACTCATTAAAAAGTTTACATGATTATAATTCAACTTCGCAGAGATGGCCTATGACTCCTCCTTTTTTCAGGATTGTCCATTTTTAGGAAGGGGTGATACGCAGATAAAAATTGAGGAATGGGATTCACAATTGATGGGGGAATTTGAATGGGTAGAAATTCTACCTATTTTAAGGAATGGACTCGTTTTCTCATTTGATTGACACCGGCCATCTCGTCGCGGTTGAATTATAATTAGAAGTTGTAATATTAATCTCATTGGGAAAATCGATGTTTTGCTTTGAATATTTTTTAAAAATTGCTAATTTACATTCTTCATTTTTTTGTTTACTTTAAAAAATTCATAACTGAAATTATTTTTGTTTTCAATGACCGCCGCCTTTATGAATCGCGTTTGTTCTAAACAGTTTTGATTCAATGAAACGGCTGCATCAAAAAAATGGCAAATGCAATAAAACTGGATATTGTCCTGTTTTTGACGATTTGATTCACTAAACTGGTTGATTCAATTAACCACTGATGCAATTAACCAGTTAAAACTGCATTAACATAAGCTACACTATTGAAATTAACAAATATTCTCTGAACTTTGTTATTAAAGTCCCAATTAATACTTTATTGGAATTTTTAATTTATGTATATTGAAATAGATCAAATATTTGAAAAAGCACTGATGAGGGTTTAAGGCTTGAGGTTTTGCCACTGGCGCCTCGATCGGAGATCATTAGAGGTCTATCGCCTTCCAAAAAAAAACCTTATCCAGCAGATTTTCCTGATGATTCAGCAAATTTAGAGACAAAACAGCATTATTGCCCTTTTTAGCCTACTTTCCCGTTAAAAAGAAAAGAAAGACGAAAAAAGTATTAAAAGTAGCTTAATGCATCTAAAAAATATCGCCAAGTCCAAAAAATATCGCCAAGTTAAAAAATATCGCCAAGTCAAAAAAAATATCGCCAAGTCAAAAAAATAAAAAGGTAAAATGAATATCGAAAAATTAAAAATTTGAAAGTAGGGTATTGAGATGGGGAATTTGTGTGTCGGTCGGTCGGTCGGTCGGTCGGTCGGTCGGTCGGTCGGTCGGTCTGTCTGTCCCCCCCTAATAACTTTTGAATGAACAGTCCGATTTGGACAAACTTTTTTTTGTTGGAAAGATCTCGGCGAGTACAGCTCATTCCCATATTTGATTTTTTGATTTGAACAATTTTTGGTTCAAATTTGAGCCGTTCAAACAACCGGTCCCGCGATACTAACTTTTTAATGAACAGTCCGATTTGAACAAACTTTTTTTTGTTGGAAAGAACTTTTCAAGGATACTTCATTCCCGTATTTACATTTCCGATTTGAACAATTTTTCGTTCAACATTGAACCGCTCAAGCAAGCTGTCACCCTTAATAACTTTTGAGTAAACAGTTCGAAAAAAAATGACTGACTGTGCAGACGATTTTTTGTTTATTTATTCATTTGTTTTATTGAATTTATTATTATTATTATTATTATTTTTGGCAGACGATTTTTTTTTGTAACAAAAATGTTTCATTCGCCAGGGCATTTTATTCTTTATTTATATTTAACAACTGGCAACGGATTAAAAGTGAAATTCGAGACATTTTATCAACGGACGAGTTTTTTTTCTTTCTTTTTTTTTTTTTTTTTTCTTTCTTTGATAAAATGTGTTTTGATGTACTTTGTACTTTTAATTTTTTTTTGAAAACAATTGAGGAATTTTTCTACGGAAGAACTGTAACAGTTACATTCTTTAAAAGGTGCGACAAAACTTTATTTATTCATTTATTTACTTTTTATGTGTCTATTTCATCTGATGAGAGGGGTATATTTTGCTTTTAGAAATCAGCTTCAAGTGCTAAAAAGGTATGTTTGACATAATTTTTAGTCTTAGATAATCAAGAGAATAATGATCAGATGCTAGAATGCCGATGTCGATGTACGGGAAAGTAGGCTCGTTTAGTTCTTGACAGAACTTCTTGTTTAATGATGACCTGTACTGCGTATGTATCCGATCTTGTATTCCTAATTTTATCTTTTCAATAAAATTAGGAATTTGATCCGGTAATTTAAGAATATCCGCTCTCTACCAAAACACTTTTGTTCTTGTTGGCTCTAGATCTTGCAGTACTATTACAGCCACATGGCTATAAATGTATATCACATGAAAAAGAAAAAAAAACTTTATTTACATGTATGAGCAATATAAAATTTCTGCCATAAAGTTAATCAAACAACAGAGCTATTAAAAATATACCATTCAAACATGAAAGGAGATGAATGAACATCTACTTTTTTTTTCTTCAGCATACTTAATATCAGAGCTTGCATTCAAGTCATCACTGTTAATTTTTATTAATCTGATACTTTCACAAAATTTCCCAGATTGAAAATGAACTCCAAAAACAAGCACTCCCCTCCTGGGATCGACTTAAGTAATTAAATAATTAGCGAGACTTTTCTTTTTAAAGTCGATTTTCGAAACTAAATTTGCTTACCCGACACGACAGGTAATTTAGTATTATGCCAGGTAATAGACAAAATGATTCTCATTAACCGAACACTATGTCTGCGAAAAGATATTAAACGAAACGAAAAGGTAACTCCCAAGAAAAAGCGCTGTTAATAATGTCCTAATTAAAAGCCGTAATTAATTGATGCTTTTTTACTAAGGTTTTCAAAAGAAGGACAAATGATCTTCTCATTTTATCGAGTATTAGCTCTTGATATTTTGTACAGCAGTAGAAAAATATTGTACCTCGCATGTTTGCTTAATTGCATTGTGTATTTACTTTTGGTTAATGCGGTTAAGCTCTTGCGCAACAATAACACGCAGTGATATGAGGAGTTTTTTAACTTTTGATGTAAAGGGAATTAATTTCAGCCTTTTTGCTTCTTGGTACATTATAATGTTACGTTCACGGACGAAAAAATTTCATAAATTGAGTACTTGTTGCTTTTGTGAAACCACATAAATTAAAGCCATTGTACAGACGAACCGACCGTATCAAGATTAAGTTTCACCACTTTGAATCCAGCTAGTGTTACGTCTTTTCTGGCGGTTGATAGTGGTTGTGTTTTTTGGCAAGTTGTCACGTTTTGGTAATTTTTCAGTATGAGCAATTATTAGTGGCACGTGAATTTGGCAAACCTTGGCAATGTCCGAAACTTTGCTCATGCATTGGACCAAAAGAATTTTAGTCATCAAATAGAAACTATTTTATTTGTAAAAATTATATTTTTCAGTGCGCCCCATGGGAGTAAAAGTGAATTTTTTTCCGCTTTCTTTTGAAGGTACAAAATTGTTGCCACAAATTAAAAATAATGTTTTAGTGCACATTTTATTTTTAATACAATGTTCTATTTTTATGTACTGTAATTTTCAAAACAAGTTTCCAGTTTGTTCATTTTGCAAAAGTTAAGTTATCTTAACTATTTCACTTTGCCCCACAATCCCCTACGTATTTCTAATCATTAACGCGTGTGTAGCTAATCTCAACAAAGACTCAATATTCCCTTCGGAAATTTGCTATCCGATAGCTATCCCATTAAAAGCAAAATACACCTCAGAAGCTAGTTCCATTTACGTGGCATGAAATTCGACGAAATTTCTTTCAGAGATGGCAACGATACGGTATTCCAAATGTTTCTTCCGCGAGAGAGAGCTGTGTTTTGAATGAATGCGTTTTGGAATGTTAACCCGGGCTTGAGGTTATCTTTGCGGCATCGAAGGAGTCTTCCAGGTTTTGGTTTCAGAAGCGTTGTTTATTTCGTTGTTATAAGTCTTAATTGAAATCGGCCAACAAAGAATGATTGTCTATAATAAATAATTACAATGGGCCCGAAGTCCATGTGGTAGCTCAAACATAAACCGATTTCCAATAAATAATTACAGAATTGAAATTTAACCGTATTTTTAATCTCTGACACAACAAGTAAAGGGGTTAGTAACAAGTTTGATGTATCTGTGTATTTGTCGATGCGTGTATCTGTGTACCTGGCTGTGGGACTCTATCGTCTAAACGGATGGACCGATTTTGATTTTGATTTTTTTTTTTTTTTTGTAAAAGAAAGTTGATCGAGAGTGTTCTTAGCTAGGTCACGAATTAGGATGACATTAATTTACGAAGATATTAATTAAAAGCCTTTAAAAGCGCGATTTTTGTAGTGAAAACATAGTTGAAAATTTAAAACAATAGTACCAAAATAAATAGCAAATTTTTCTTCGTCTGACAGAATGTGTTTAGAACTTCCATGCTATATAAAACTCGAACTATAATGTTTTTTTAGCAAATGCGGCTAAGGCTTTATTCACAGTTTTTTCCCCAGGAAAAGTACCTACGTAGATGAACTTTAATAGAGACACTTCATCCAATTACAAAATTTCCTGATGGCAAATTCCCATCATAGAATATTGATGAGAAGTAAAAATACAATAAGTGTATAACGCTGTAAATGCAACCCTGTCAACTCTCGGAAAGACCGTTTTATAGAGATTCATATCATAGATGTCAAAGGTTTTAATGCTGGTTCGACGGGAATCTCGCTAAATATCGTCAATCTTGCAGAACTGACATCTGATTTAGCATCTCATTTTCTTCAAAGTTGGCAATATTACTAAGTTAGCGAGAAGGATTGGCATTCGAAAAGTATCGCCAATTTGTCATATTACTTCAGTCTGCAATGCTTAACGTCGATTTTGGCTTATCGGAAAACAACCAGAAAGAAAGGCACACAACTAGACCCCATAACGCAATTTCCACCTTTTACGATCTACAGCACACCGTTTTTGAGCAGTACGATATCGATACATATGTACGTACATGCCTAAGCACATACTCACGTCAAGACAACACAGGGATAGAAGAGGTAATGGGGGCGATAGCCCTGCCTTGAGGGACACTTCACCGGTACTTTTTCGACATTGAAGTTCTAAAAATGCAATTTTGTACGAGTTTTAATGGAATTGAGGGAAGAACGTTTGGCCTTCACCCCCGAAATTTTTCGCAATTGAAGTCCTGATTATTTGTGATTAATATTTGTAACCAGTGTGAATTGTAAAAAGTAAGTAAGAAAAATCAATCGCTCCTCCATTGAAAAATTTCTGGATCCGCCCCTGAGACAACATACCTGGAAATTAAATCAAGGAAGCAAAAAATAAATACGTCGGTAGCACACACGTTGTTTCTGTTATACTTCCCTGGAATATTTCTCAAGCCTTTTAAAACTCAAACGAAAACAGATAATAAATTTCAAGTAATACAGTTTATGCCCAAACATATACCAACTCAAAGCATAGCAACGCAAAAGCCCAATATTTTAAAAATAAGGACTTCAATATTCCGGGCATGACAAGCGGATGTTAGAAACTATGGAAAGAAAAGTGATAAAATATTCTTTCATGTCATTGTCAATCCAGAGAAATGTCTTCCTTCCGAATAGGTTTTCTGAAGGAAGAACTCCTACAGGATAATACAAATAAAAATAATTCACTTTTATGCCTACCATTGCTCTTCTAGGGAAGCAAATAGATTAATATCATCGATGTAGTTTTTATTCCTTTTGAGTATTCGAATAAAGACTAAAAGTAATTATGGTAATGTATAATTATTTGATTTTTCAAGGGGTTTTTTGCGTTCTTTAAATTTTCTAGCATTTGAAAAGACTACTACAGATAGAACTTTTAGGAATCTATATATACAGGATGTTCCAATTCAACCGTCATGACCTCTAATTCCTCAACCGTTCGTCCTAGATGCATACTTCCAATTGCAAATTTGCTCAAAATGAGGTAGATAGTCAAAATATTGAAAGTTTGAAGCGAAAAAATAATTCAGTCAAAAAATACGAAATCTAACTTTTTATAGGGACTCCGGGTCCCCAAACTTATATTTAGGGAAAGAATCTCCATTGAAAAATAATACTAACACAAAAAAATGACATTTGTGCGATCAAAATTTGCGGAGATATTCGAGTTTTAAATGCGCAGGGCCCGTAAACAAATTGACAAAAGAAAATTTTCGCCCTGCCAGAGGAATAACGAGCTTTTAGATTAGGGACGATAATGAAATTTGTTTCGTCCATGTCAGAAAACATTTGCTTCTCATTGTATTCAAAAATAAATACAGATGATACAAGACTACAAAACATAACAAGACAAGGTAAATTATTATACAATTTTATACAAAGATATTAAACACATGAAATATATAGAATCTAAGAAATAAAATACATTGCGATTACATTGTCCGTAAAGCAACACCATTTCTACATACTGTTACGTAGTGTACATCGTAACTTCAAGCCTTAACGAAATGCATCTAGTTAAGCCGATTTTATTCTTTTTGCAGTGAAAAGATTACGTTATTTCAACAATCACTATACAGTCGGTAAATTTATATTCGCGAATTCAGCAAGACATTTTCATTCTTTCTTATTCAATTTTTTTCGTATTTTAATTCCCATGTTAAATAAATTTTACAGTTAAATATATTTTAGGAAAATAAAGAATATTTGTTATTAAAGAACTCTGAATGGTGCGAATTTCGCGTGTATATGGCCCTCAAAATCACTTAAAATAACGCTAGTGTAAAGTGGTATAAGTCATAAAGTTTCATGTTTAATTTCTCCATGGATTTTGATCGCACAAATATCATTTTTTTGTGTTAGTATTATTTTTCAATGGAGATTATTTCTCCAAATATAAATTTGGGGGCCCGGAGCCCCTATAAAAAGTTAATTTTTTTATTTCTTAACCAATTATTTTTTCGCTTCAAACTTTCCATATCTTAACTCTCCTCCTCATTTCGAGCAATTTTGCAAATGGAAGTATACATCTAGGACGAACGGTTGAGGAAATAAAGGTCATGACGGTTAACTTGGAACACCCTGTATAAAATCAAAGTTTGATGACGTCATGGGTTATGGGTCAAACGCTCTCCTGGAAAATTTACGCGACGTACGATTATGAAAATTAGTACAAAATTAGTCCTCATACTGATCGTTTGCACCTCGTTCTCTAGTAGCTGATAAAATAAGTCTGACTGTAAAATCAATGTATTGCCAACCGAAATCTGAAATTGTGAACATGCTTTTACTTCAGTGTGTCTGAATTTAAAGCGGGGGGGGGGGGATAATTAGCTTTTTAGGTGGAATCAGACTCAAAAAATAAGTACTTTCCAAAATATTGTAACAGACACTTTAGTCAAGTGCGGATCCAGGTTCCTATTTTGGAGGAGGTTGTTATTGGAAAGCGGTGGTCATAGAGCAATTTTTGGACTCTAACAGGGGTCCGGCTCGAATTTTTCGAAACATAAAACTTCAAAATGCAGATTAAGCAATAGTATGTCACTCACGAAAGTGTCATTACCCGCATGACTAACGGTTCTCTGGGTCCATTCCTCATCTAAAGAAAACACTCGCAACTATTAGCTATACTAAGAGCCCCGCTAGTTACATTACCCGCCAGTAATAAAATCAATGGATTTTATAAAATCAGCCGCAGAATAAAATCAAATCTGGAAGAACAGAATCATTACTATATCAAAACATGTTAAAACCATCTTTTAATAAAATCATTAGTGCCGTTTTATAAAATCAAGTGTTTGAAGAGTATATACTGTCGGCCCCGCTTAAACAAATACTGTCGGTTCCAAGAAATATTATTCGATTTAGCGGGGCATTGGATTAAGCGAGGACCTTTAACATTACGTCTATGGCATCGGTTCCGAGATATTTTATTCGTAAAAGCGGGGTATTCGTTTATCCGTTACTCGATTAAGCGGGGACGACAGTATATTAACAAGAAGTTCTGTCAAGAACTAAACGAGCCTACTTTCCCATACATCGACATCGGCATTCTAGCATCTAATCAATATTCTCTTGAATATCTGAAACTGAAAATTTTGTCAAACATACCCTTATAGCACTTAAAGCTGATTTCTAAAAGCAAAATATACCCCTCTCATCAGATGAAATGAACACGTAAAAAGTAAATAAACGAGTAAATAAAGTTTTGTCGCACCTTTTAAAGAATGTAACTGTTATAGTTCTTCCGTAGAAAAATTTCACAATCGTTTTCAAAAGAAAAAAAAAATAATAAATAAAATAAAAGTACAAAGAACATCAAAACACATTTTATCAAACAAAGGAAAAAAAACCTCGTTCGTTAATAAAATGTCTCGAATTTTATTTTTAATCCGTTGCCAGTTGTTAAATATAAATAAAGAATAAAATGCTCTCGTGAATGAACAATTTTTGTAATCAAAAAAAAATATCGTCTGCCAAAAAAATAAACAAATAAAAATAATAATAATAAATTAAACAAAAAAAAAATGAATAAATAAAAAAAATCGTCTGCCCAGTCAGTCATTTTTTTCTGAGCCTGCATTTCCGCCATGTTTGCGGAGTCGGAGTCGGAATCAGAGTCCTCACAGAAGACTTTTCAGAAAAGTACTTAACATACATGTTTTATCAAAACCGTTTTCTTACAAAGTTAGTTTGAAGGGAATCCGCCTTTAAGTTCAGAATCAACATTCAATTTAAATTTCCCAGTAGGCGCTTATGTTAAAAATTTTTCTGAACGGTTCATCATTGAACGAAAAATGGTTCGAATTTAAAAGTGAAATATGGGAATGAGTCTCTCCGAGATCTTTCGAACAAAAAAAGTTTATTCAATTCGGACGGTTCACTTAAAAGTTATTAGGTGGGGAAAGGTTGCTTGAACGGTTCAATGTTGAACCAAAAATGTTCAAATTTAAAATTTAAATACGGTAATAAAGTATCCTTGCCGAGATGCTTCGAAAAAAAAATGTTTAAATCGGTCTGTTCACTCAAAAGTTATTAGGGGTGACAGCTTGTTTGAACGGTTCAATGTTGAACGAAAAATTGTTCAAATCGAAAATGTAGATGCGGGAATGAAGTATCCTTGAAAAGATCTTTCGAACAAAAAAAAGTTTGTTCAAATCGGACAGTTCATTCAAAAGTTAGTATCGCGGGACCGGTTGTTTGAACGGCTCAAAGTTGAACCAAAAATTGTTCAAATCAAAAAATCAAATACGGGAATGAGCTGTACTCGCCGAGATCTTTCCAACAAAAAAAAGTTTGTCCAAATCGGAATGTTCATTCAAAAGTTATTAGGGGGGGACAGACAGACCGACAGACCGACCGACCGACAGACCGACAGACCGACACACAAATTCCCCATCTCAATACCCTACTTTCAAATTTTTAATTTTTCGATATTCATTTTACCTCTTTATTTTTTTAACTTGGCGATTTTTTTTGGACTTGGCGATATTTTTTTTAACTTGGCGATATTTTTTGGACTTGGCGATATTTTTTAGATGCATTAAGCTACTTTTAATACTTTTTTCGTCTTTCTTTTGTTTTTAACGGGAAAGTAGGCTAAAAACGGGTAGTGGGGTTAGGGGAGGTTACTCACTGCTTTATACGCTTTTTCTTGTCTGAATATAATTTTAAAATATAGTTTAAAAAACTAAAAAATACGCTTTTAGGATTTAATCAAAATAGTTCATGATACTTTGATTTCCCTTTGATTTTCAAAACTACTGAATATCCGCTAAGTTTACATGCACCTACTATACATCAACATGTAATATAGTTTAACCTTTCGTATTAATATTAATATTAAATATATTACCTTTATATATGCAAAGAACATGAATTTTACCTTTTATTCGGAGTTAATACACAAGCAAATGAAACTTATAATACATCAACATGTAATATAGTTTAGCCTTTAGTATTAATTACAGTATTCAGAGTTACATACATACAAACAAACAAACCCACATGTGAAACTAATAAAAGCGTATTAAAAACCAGAATTTTCTTTCTCTTCAAGAAAACAGAGGTTGATAGTTCATATCATTCAGTTTGAGTATAAATCGTTCGCTATAGAAAAACCTAAACGTTTCTTTCATTATTCTGTTTCTCAAACAATGAGTCAATGTTTTAAAACCCTTGTGTAATTTAAAAAATGTACTCTAATTGGAATTGTGTTTTTAATTAACTTAATTTTATATTAAGATAACAGTAATTAATTTATTTTTTATTTTGTTTTCACTTTAAAACCTTTTCTTTTTATAATTTTATGTATACCGGTTTATAAAATCAGCCGCTAAATGAAATCAAATATCCTCGGCACAAATGTGATTTTAATGAGTGGCTGCCACTGTATTCTCAGAATCGCGATGTAGCGGCTGTTTTGCAAATTGGAGTGAAAAACATGTTTAATAATATGGGCAACAGCCAACTTTTACTGGGTTATCAAACCACAGGAAAACACGATACACCAGCGACATTCTTCTTCTTGAATTCGCCAACTACATAAATTAGGCTTCCTGGAACAATCGAACAATCAGCAGCTGTTTAAATACTAGTAAGCTACAATGAACAATGAAGAAAAAAATACTGTTTCATAGGCAGTTTTTAGAAGACTCTTTTTTAACAAATGTTGCTACACTTTTACCTGTTGGGGACAAACTGCTTGATGATAACGCTCCATAATCAGCTAGGCTTTCTAACGGCAATAAAATCACGGTTATTGGTCGAAGTGGCATTTTTGGTGCACCCACTACATTGTCTTTTCATTAAAAACAATAGTAATGAAAAAGTAACACCGTTAGAACAACATTGCAGTTGCAACCAGGGCTGCGGAGTCGGAGTCGGACTGATTTTGGACCAAAGGAGTCGGAGTCGGAGTCGCTGAAAAACATGTCGACTCCGACCACCTCCGATTTGGATGAAATTTTATGGAGGTGAAAACATATCTTTGAAACTAACAGATACAAATTTTCAGCTTCCAATATCCAAATCCTAAACATCTAGAATCATTAAACAGGGCTTCGAAATGGTGGGTCTGCTTTGTGAAACGAATAGCTATTTTAAGCAAATTGTGTTAAAATAAAGTCTGGCCATTTAACAAGAAAAGGATTAGTTTTGTACGGAGTCAAATGACAAGAGCGGCACTTGTCTTATGCTCTGGAGAAAATTGAACTTTTTGAGAGGTCACAATGACCTCCCATGACCACCAACTGGGATACCCCAGCCTGCTACCCCCCCCCCTAAAGTCAGTCCTAACCATGTATAAAAATAGAACTTTTAAAAATGGACTTAATATTTCAACCTTTGTTTGGGGTTTTTTTCCTCTTCACATTTGGATTTTAAAAAAAAACTAATAAAAAACAAGAAGTTCTGTCAAGAACTAAACGAGCCTACTTTCCCGTACATCGACATCGGCATTCTCGCATCTGATCATTATTCTCTTGATTATCTGAGACTTAAAATTATGTCAAACATACTTCTTTAGCACTAAGAGCTGATTTCGAAAAGCAAAATATACCCTAGTCTAAGATCCCACCGCAGTTTATCTACACTCATAGCGTACACGCATGACGTATATTTCAAATTAAAGCTGATTTTTTTCTGAACGTGATGCACTATGTCCGTCTATGTAAAAGTGCCCGAAACCTATAGGCAGCCTGGCCTAAACAGGTCACATGAATGTAGTATTTCTACACTCATAGCGTACACTCATGACTCATATATCAAATTGAAGCTAATTTTTTTCTGAACGTGGTGCACTAAGGCTGCCTATGTAAAAGTGGCCGCAACCTCTAGGCAGCCTGGCCTGAAGTTTAGGGTCCAAAATTTCAAATGGTTATAAAAGACGGAAAAATCGGTCGATTCTTTTGCTTTTTTTACTAAAATTATTCTTAATGTGAGTACTTTTTCGAAAAAAAATTGATGAACTTAAATTTCAAAAATTGCCGATAGGGGCGCTTTAGACTTTGGAGCTAAAAACAACTACTTTTTACCGTTTGTTTTCATATTTTCGTAATTGATTCAAAGAGTTAAAACTCTAACTTAAATTTTGAGCGCAAAATATCAACTAATTTCTGGTTTTTAGCAATATTCGGACCAAACGTCAAAAATTGTGTTTTTCTGCTTTTCAACTAGTCCTTTCATGTAAAAAAATTATTGAAATCACCTGATAATGTTAAAATAAAATCAGATAAACCCTTTCGTAACTAAAAAAAAGAAAAAAAAATTTTTTTTCCAACATTTTTTTATCCAGAAATTTTGTGTTTTACAACTCAGAAAGTGTGCATTCAATTTTATTTTCACATTATTAGTATCACCAGATGATTTTAATAATCTTTTTTACATGAAAGACAAGTTAAAAAGCAGAAAAACACATATTTTGACGCTTGATCCGAATATTGCTAAAAACTGGAAATTAGTTGATATTTTGGGCTCAAAATTTAAGTTAGAGTTTGAACTTTTTGAATCAATTACGAAAATACGAAAAAAAACGGTAAAAAGTAGTTGTTTTTAGCTACAAAGTCTAAAGCGCCCCCTATCGGCAATTTTTGAAATTTAAGTTCATCAATTTTTTTCGAAAAAGTACTCACATTAAGAATAATTTTAGTAAAAAAAGCAAAAGAATCGACCGATTTTTCCGTCTTTTATAACCATTTGAAATTTTGGACCCTAAACTTCAGGCCAGGCTGCCTAGAGGTTGCGGCCACTTTTACATAGGCAGCCTTAGTGCACCACGTTCAGAAAAAAATTAGCTTCAATTTGATATATGAGTCATGAGTGTACGCTATGAGTGTAGAAATACTACATTCATGTGACCTGTTTAGGCCAGGCTGCCTATAGGTTTCGGGCACTTTTACATAGGCGGACATAGTGCATCACGTTCAGAAAAAAATCAGCTTTAATTTGACATATACGTGATGAGTGTACGCTATGAGTGTAGATAAACTGCGGTGGGATCTTAGACTACCCCTTTCATCAGATGAAATAGACACGTAAAAAGTAATTAACGAATAAATAAAGTTTTGTCGCACCTTTTAAAGAGTGTAACTGTTGCAGTTCCTCCGTAGAAAAAATCCCCCATCGTTTTCAAAATAATAATAATAATAATAATAATAAATAAATAAATAAATAGATAAAAGTACAAAGAGCATCAAAACACATTTTATCAAAGAAAGAAAAAAAAAGGAAAAAAAAAAAGCTCGTCCGTTAATATAATGTCTCGAATTTCACTTTTAATCCGTTGCCAGTTGTTAAATATAAATAAAGAATAAAATGTTCTCGTGAATGAAAAATTTTTGTTACAAAAAAAAACATCGTCTGCCAAAAAAAAAAAAATAATAATAATAAATAAAATAAAACAAATGAATAAATAAACAAAAAATCGTCTGCACAGTCAGTTATTTTTTTTTCTGAGCCTGCATTTCCGCCATGTTTGCGGAGTCGGAGTCGGAATCAGAGTCTTTACAGAAGATTACTCAGAAAAGTACGTTACAAACATTATTTATCAAAACCATTTTCTTACAAAGTTAGTTTGAAGGAAATCCGACTTTAAGTTCAGGATCAACATTCAACTCAAATTCCTCGTAGACGCTAATGTTAATTTTTTTTCTGAACGGTTCAATATTGAACGAAAAATGGTTCAAATCAAAAAGCGAAATATGGGAATGTATGGGAAAGCCTCTCCGAGATCTTTCAAACAAAAAAAAGTTTATTCCATTCGGACGGTTCACTCAAAAGTTATTAGGTGGGGAAAGGTTGCTTGAACTGTTCAATGTTGAACGAAAAAGTGTTCAAATTGAAAATTTAAATACGGTAATGAAGTATCCTTGCTGAGATCCTTCGAACAAAAAAAAGTTTATTTAAATCGGACTGTTCACTCAAAAGATATTAGGGGTGACAGCTTGATTGAGTGGTTCAATGTTGAACGAAAAATTGTTCAAATCGAAAATGTAGATACGGGAATGAAGTATCCTTGAAAAGATCTTTCGAACAAAAAAAAGTTTGTTCAAATCGGATTGTTCACTCAAAAGTTAGCATCGCGGGACCGGTTGTTTGAACGGTTCAAAGTTGAACCAAAAATTGTCCAAATCGAAAAATCAAATATGGGAATGAGCTGCACTCGATGAGATCTTTCGAACAAAAAAAAATTTATTCCATTCGGACGGTTCACTCAAAAGTTATTAGGTGGAGAAAGGTTGCTTAAAAGGTTCAATGTTGAACCAAAAGTGTTCAAATTGAAAATTTAAATACGGTAATAAAGTATCCTTGCCGAGATGCTTCAAACAAAAAAAAGTTTGTTTAAATCGGACTGTTCATTCAAAAGTTATTAGGGGTGACAGCTTGATTGAGCGGTTCAATGTTGAACGAAAAATTGTTCAAATCGGAAATGTAAATACGGGAATGAAGTACCCTTGAAAAGTTCTTTCCAACAAAAAAAAGTTTGTTCAAATCGGACTGTTCATTAAAAAGTTAGTATCGCGGGACCGGTTTTTTGAACGGCTCAAAGTTGAACCAAAAATTGTTCAAATCGAAAAATCAAATATGGGAATGAGCTGTACTCGCCGAGATCTTTCCAACAAAAAAAAGTTTGTCAAAATCGGAATGTTCGTTCAAAAGTTATTAGGGGGGGACAGACAGACCGACCGACCGACCGACCGACCGACCGACCGACACACAAATTCCCCATCTCAATACCCTACTTTCAAATTTTTAATTTTTCGATATTCATTTTACCTTTTTATTTTTTTTCCTTGGCGATATTTTTTGGACTTGGCGATATTTTTTTAACTTGGCGATATTTTTTGGACTTGGCGATATTTTTTAGATGCATTAAGCTATTTTTAATACTTTTTTCGTCTTTCTTTTATTTTTAACGGGAAAGTAGGCTAAAAAGCAGGAGTCGGGAGTCGGAGTCGGCCAATTTTCCTCCGACTCCGCATCCCTGGTTGCAACCATTGTATATACATATATATATACATAATATTCTCTATTTTTATTGAGAAATAATTTTCTAAAGAAATTGTTTGCAATGAATTGCTTGATTAAATAAGCCTTTTGTTCCAATTTTTAAACGTGATTACTTAACACATTAAAATAATCTTTTTAAAAATTTGAAGTAGATTATAAATTAAGAAAAAATGAATGAAAGTTATGAAAATCTCTCTCTTCAGCTTAATTAAACCTCCAAATAATAATTTCAAAGTTTTTTCGCGATAAAAACGCCCGAAATTTAAATGAACTAATTTGCATTTCCTCGATGAATTAACATAATTACTATTCAAATTTTCTGTGAGCTTCTTCAACATTTTTTTGGTAGTAGAAAGAAAATGTTTTTACTTTTTTCATATTAAATGCATACATCAAAAGGGACAATTTCTTATTTTGAACTTGATATATTTAAGAAACTATACCATAACAGATTTTTTCAAAACTACTTTTGTCACTAAAAAGAGAGCTATAAAAATGTCTTTTTAGCTATATCCTCAATAGAAGCATTTGCTGAGAGAAAGTTAAAAATATTTATGCATTTTAGTCAATGGTGCAATATTAAAAAAAGTTTAGGGGGATTTACCAACAAAAAACTAGTTTAAAGCTAATTAATACTTACATTTTCGTCATTTTTACAGTAAAAAACAAAAATATTTTGGAGGGCGCCTCCCCCCCCCCTCCTTTCCAACTACATCACTGATTCAAAGCAAATAAATTTCCCATGAAATTCCGAAAACTTCCTCAAAATACAGTAGTAATAGAGAAAACGACCCATTCATATGAATGCATTTTCAATTACAGACCCCCCCCCCTTTTACAGTAGTACCAGCGGGTGACCGAGCTCCGCTCGAGGAAAACAGGTATCGAAGCTAACTCGAAGATTTAAATTTTCAATTGTGATTTATCAAAGCCATAAGAAAATTTGTGAAACCATTGAGGAAAAGATAACCGGTTAAAGTGCACCATTGTAAACTATTCTAAACAAAGTTAGAGTTTGGAAAGGGAACTATTCTATACAAAGATAAAGTTTGAAAAGTCATAGGAAATAAAATGTAATTGATAATTAAAAAAACTATACAATTAAAAGAAATGGTACAAAGTGAGCAGTGTAAAGATTGAAGTGTGTTGAAGTTCAATATTTTTGACAAATTTATTTAGAAAAACCAAACCTCGTGATTCCTCGTGGCCAAAAACCCCAGACCCCCAAGTTTACCGGAGTTAATTAATTCTGGGGCGATTTTTGACTTGGCAACCATTCCTCGTATTACCCCTAATGTGTACCAGGGAGCCAAGCCCGCTCGGTTAAAAAAAAACAGAGGTTTGTAAACTCGTGTTTTTTTCTAAAGTGCGAAATACTTATTTAGATAAACTTGAAAAGCATTTTTGAGCCTTTGGTTGCAATTACGCATTCAAAACAGCCGTAATTTGTTTTAAAAAACACAACCCTATTTAATCCATGCTCACCGTAAAATCACACCTAATTTCATTTCATTTGGCGCCGAAGGCGCGGGAGGGGTTGATGAGAATGGAAGCAGAGTCCCTGTTCTCCAGTACGCATTTGGTTCCAGTTGGTTTTGACTTTCACTTCACTTCACACTCCAGGTCCCCCCCCCCCCCCGTTCATACAACAACTCGCTTTTTAACCGGGGTGGGGCCCTGAAGAGCGCTCTGTTAATTTTTGAGAAAGGCGCAAGGACCGAGTAAACCCTTGGCCCAGCACACCCCAGAGGTTTCGTTTCACTTGGAGGATTTTGTGACCACGAACATTTTTAACGTCCCCCAGCAACCATTAATGAAGAAGGTGGATCTTTGATCGGCGGCTATATGATCGACCCGCGACCCTCCGGTTACGAGTCCGACGACTAACCGATTGGACAACCGCGGCCTCAGGCCCCTATATAGACGAGCCGACTCATCAAGATTACCACTTAGGATCCAGCGCGTGTGTGAGGATTGTCTTTTCTGGCCAGTTATCGCTTTTTGGTAACTTTTTACGTAAATTAACAAAGCTTGGCAATGTCCCGAAACTTTGCTCCGGTAACCCTAATTCCTCAACAATGAACAATGAAAGTGAAAGTTAATAAGTTGGATCCAAAGTGGTGAAACTTAAGCTTGATGCGTCGGCCTGTCTATATAGTGGCTCTACCGCTGCCCACACCCAATTCTAACTTTATATTGATCGATCTCTTTTAAATTTCAAAAACAATAACAATTCTAACATGTTACCAAAAATTATTTGCCAAATACCATAAAAACATGAATTTACGCTGATGTGATTAAATATGAAATCCATTGTTAAAACGTGGTTGCTATGAAACAGTATAACAATAAGAGTAATCATAAAGAAAATGGCGTAGTAAGAAATCTTCTCAAACTTTTCATGAATCCTATCTGTAACTCCGAACTGTTCGACCGTAGCGCTTCAAAACCGGCGCCAATCGATTCCTCGTGGCCAAAAACCTCAGACCCCCAAGTTTACCGGAGTTTATTAATTCTGGGGCGATTTTCGACTTGGCAAACATCTCTCGTATTATAGTATAGGATTTTCACCTAATATACAAGATGCTAAATCTACTGTTTGTATATATTATGCTTGCCACATTTACATAGTTTTCTTTCACAAAATATTTTTACATGTCTTCTGAAATCTACTTTTATATGCTGAATTGTTTAATATTGATTATCTAAATGGGGGAGTTGTTTTGAACAAGGATGAAACTAATTTATAATGAAAAAAAAACCTAAAAAAAGGTTTGCATGAGTCTTGTAGTTGAAAAACGACTTCATATCTCTTTGTACAAAAAAGTACTAAGCAAACTTTCTGAAACAGAAAAACGTAAAATCGGGAAATTTTTGACATTATCAATTTTTATCGCTTTTCAGGGACCTGCAGGAAATGGCGTTGAAAGCAGGATAAGTACGACACGACAACGTAAAACAAGGGTTCCACTGTTTATATAAATAAATGAATATGCTACCAATTAATAAATGAAATACATTCTAATATTCGGGTCATTCCATGTGAAATCAACAAGCCTCAAAACTTGACCATCACCAATTTCAAAAAAAATTATAGGGTTGATTACCTCTATAAAGTGATACAAAAAACTGATTTTTAAATTTTTTTTCAGCTGTTAGTTTTTTGTGTGAGACCGCTTAAAAACGCAAAAAATGGAGAAAAGTGAAATTTTGAACATACAAAGATTCAATTTTCTCAGCTTCTATTGCAGCTAGAGTTTTTTGTTATATGCTCTTTAAACAAGCTTTCAAATGATATATAATTTGATAAGGTTTCGTGATGTTAATATTTCAAGGTCACCAAAAGCATTATTTGACCTTGAATATTTCAAAAAGTGCATTCTTTAAAAATCTGAAAAAAATATATATATTACTTCCTAATGTAGTGTATATGTGGTAAAATTTGCAGAATGGGACAACAATGGGATCTGGATGAAAAATGGAATCAACTTTTTACACTCTTACCACTTTATTGCAATGCCTATGGCTCCTGAGGATATATAATACAGAAATATTGCAAACTGCGAAATGTTATTTACAAGTGACGGTTGGCTTACTCCAGTGACGTGCGGTCTGCCCAAGCAAACCAAGCAGTGCATGGGCACCAAAAAAAAAATCTCATTATTATGCTCATAAGTAAAGACAGGAAATATGAATGTATACTTTCTCTTGTCTTTCTTTTCTCCTGAAACAAAGTTTCAAATTCATTAAAAAGTCGCTTGACGACGTTCTCACAATCGCTTAAACGACGATTCCCTGGATCCCCTGGAAAAAGAGAAGACCATCCTTGCTGCGAGTCGAACCCTAGCACAAGGGGGTGTTGCCATGCCAACACATGTCGCCG
>JAXGGA010004751.1:0-84855 GCA_038373865.1 Uloborus plumipes | reverse complement strand
AATCCGATGTTCAACATTAAGTTCTCCCCCTAGCTATAGGTGTACTCAAGAGGTACGGGGAGTTAAGAGATCAGTCTTCATGTTAGCAGATACTTTAATAAATGATTTGTAGCGGAACTCGTTGAGATCATTTTATATGGATGGAACACCATACCATGAGAGATACTTGCAACTGTGGATGAGCCCTCTACATTCAATGGTTGACAATCAAGCAGTTGCTGCCTTTTAATGTGGATTAGTTTCCACTCTTCTCGAGAGATGTCATATGTTAAAATTATTTTTTTAGTAACTGTGTAGAGAGCGCTGGCTGACAATTGCTCTAGCCTCGAGAGTCTTGCCTCTTGCTACATGGCTCAGATCACGAAATGGTTTTCGTGTTTTTCTTTGATATTCAGGTATATAATTTATTTTGTAGGATTTTTCTATTGATTTTTGTCTTCCTTATTTCTGCATTGTTAGTATTTGTTCTTCATTTGTGGTTGTTCTTTGTAACTTTATTATTATAGTGTACCTCAGGTACTTAACTAAGCACATAATACCATAGTATATTTATATAGGAGCGATTCCATACCAAATCACCGAATGGGGGTCGCACGACCGACTCGGATTTTTTTTTAATTTGGTACACAGATTGATGGTATAGAGGTATGAAAAAGCCCAAAAGGAAAGTTACCTGCTCCACGTATTTTCTGAGATACATGCCCTCAAAGTTTGTCCGCCACGTCAAAATACTAAAAAAGTGATGTTATTTAATCATTTTTTATAAAAAATCGTACTTATGCAAAATAAAAGTGTTAGATATCTATGGAAACTAGTTACTCCAGGCATTCTGAAAAAAAATACTAGAACGTTCATAATGAAAATTGCCAAGGTACAGGGCTCTTTGAAGTTGTCACCACAAAAACTTGATTTTGCAGATTTTGCTAAAATTCAGGCATTTATTACAAAAAAAGGCAAACAAAACCAAAGGTTTTCTCACTTTCTGGTAGTGTACAGGTCCTCCCTGTAAATTGCTACGCAATAAATTTTTTGGGTTTCTCACTCCTTCTTGGAAATATTTTAGCTTAAAAATAAGCCATAAGGCAAAAAATGCGTTTTTGGCCATCTTGGCAGCCATTTTTCTCATAAAGGGGGAGCAGTAGAAACTTTAATTTTTTTTTTAAACAAGCCACTGATATGTTAGCTATTCACAGGAAAAGAGTTTACTTTTGGTTATTTCTCCCATTAAGAGATATCCTGCTGACAGTATATGCTTGTTTTTCGCGACGACCATATGCTTTTGTCCCCCCTCTCATGGACTTAAAATTAATTAAACCAAAAAATAAGTATGTATTTATTATTAGCTGTATTATCTACTCAATATGTCATGAAATTTAATTTATTAAATCATTGAACAATAAATTAGATAATCGATGAAAACAAGAAAAAGTATTTCTCTGATGCCTGAGCATTATGCATTCATAATTATAAAGCACTAAATACTTTCTTGAGAAATTAATTAACATAAATGAGCTCTAAATAGTTATATTATAAGCAATACCCAATCTTGTGATTGGGATACTCCTGTTTTTAATTGAAGAATTTCTTGAATATCACATGAATATCAGGAAAATAAATGAGGTCTTTTCGTTTGATGTAGGATACTTTATGACAAATTTCATTTGATGGGCTACTAACTGAGCATGGTGATAAAGAGCTATTAATTTCAGCATCGAATTCCATTTTACCTTATTAACAGTTAAATATTTATAAAATAATTAAATAAATAATTTAATATAAAGCCATGCTTGAAGAATTAAAATTAGTGCAACTAATTTATTTCCATACTGATCTTTACAAAACTGACATAAGTTTACTCACTAATATACTAGTTCACAGATACTATAAAGCGTACATTCTATTTTCTACAAAATAATACTGCAACAAAGAACAAGGGTATAAAGGGGTAGGTACTAAAGAATTTCTTGAAAAATCAATTAAAATAAAGGAGCTTCGAATATTTATCTCATAGGCAATACCCAATCTTGTGATTGGATGTTCCTGATTGATGGCTATAAACAGGAGGATACCCTTGTTCTTTGTTGCAGTATTATTTTGTGGAAAATAGAATGTATGCTTTATAGTATCTGTGAACTAATATTTTAGTGAGTAAACTTTTTCTTGTCAGTTCTTATCAGTGCTCAACGCATGTCAATTTTGTAAAGATCAGTATGGGAATAAATTAGTTGCACTAATTTTAATTCTTCAAGCATGGCTTTATATTAAATTATTTATTTAATTGTTTTGTAAATATTTAACTGTTAATAAGGTAAAATGGAATTCGATGCTGAAATTAATAGCTCTTTATCACCATGCTCAGTTAGTAGCCCATCAAATGAAATTTGTCATAAAATATCCTACATCAAACGAAAAGACCTCATTTATTTTCCTGATATTCTTGTGATATTCAAGAAATTCTTCAATTAAAAGCAGGAGTATCCCAATCACAAGATTGGGTATTGCTTATAATATAAATATTTAGAGCTCATTCATGTTAATTAATTTCTCAAGAAAGTATTTAGTGCTTTATAATTATGAATGCATAATGCTCAGGCATCAGAGAAATACTTTTTCTTTTTTTCGTCAATTATCTAATTTATTGTTCAATGATTTAATAAATTAAATTTCATGACATATTGGGTAGATAATACAGCTAATAATAAATATATCATTATTTTTTGGTTTAATTAATTTTAAGTCCATGAGAGGGGGGACAAAAGCATATGGTCGTCGCGAAAAACATGCATATACTGTCAGCAGGATATCTCTTAATGGGAGAAATAACCAAAAGTAAACTCTTTTCCTGTGAATAGCTAACATATCAGTGGCTTATTTAAAAAAAAAATTAAAGTTTCTACTGCTCCCCCTTTATGAGAAAAATGGCTGCCAAGATGGCCAAAAACGCATTTTTTGCCTTACGGCTTATCTTTAAGCTAAAATATTTCCAAGAAGGAGTGAGAAATCCAAAAAATTTATTGCGTAGCAATTTACAGGGAGGACCTGTACACTACCAGAAAGTGAGAAAACCTTTGGTTTTGTTTGCCTTTTTTTGTAATAAATGCCTGAATTTTAGCAAAATCTGCAAAATCAAGTTTTTGTGGTGACAACTTCAAAGATCCCTGTACTTTGGCAATTTTCATTATGAACGTTCTAGTATTTTTTTTTCAGAATGCCTGGAGTAACTAGTTTCCATAGATATCTAACACTTTTATTTTGCATGAGTACGATTTTTTATAAAAAATAATTAAATGACATCACTTTTTTAGTATTTTGACATGGCGGACAAACTTTGAGGCCATGTATCTCAGAAAATAAGTGGAGCAGGTAACTTTCCTTTTGGGCTTTTTCATACCTCTATACCATCAATCTGTGTACCAAATTAAAAAAAAATCCGAGTCGGTCGTGCGACCACCTTTTTTTTTTTTCCGTGCTTTGGTATGGAATCGCTCATAGGGTTTTGTTTTCTTATTCTTTTGACTTTTTCTTTCTTATGTAATAGGTAGGTAAGTAGGTTTCAAATGAGTCAAACCTTCTTTTTTTTTTTTTTTAATGATTTAAGATAGTTACTAATCTAAGTAAATAATATGATTCGTCATATTTTTGTAACGTTTTTATTATTCAGGGGTCTGTCCAGGATTTTTCACAGGGTCCGTTTTTTGTGAAAAACTAAATAATTTTGTGAAAAATCAAATAATTTTGTGAAAATCAAACAATTTTGAAAAAAAAAAAAAAAAAAATGCAAAAAAAAAAAAATTTTTTTTTTTGAATTTAATAAAAAATAATAATAAATTTCATTTATTTTCCTCTTAAAAAAGAGTATTAAACATCAAAAATGCGAAAAGTCCGATTCCTGTAGCGGATGCAAAGAGATTGCAGTTTTCTAAGTGATCATTAAAGTGACATCAAAAGCATAAAAACGGAATATAAAATAATTTTTTTTTAATTTTTTTTACAATTGCATTTTAAAGGTCTACGGTAAACATATTATTGATGTCTATTAACACAATTAAGGTAAAAATAAAATGGAACGATCGTTTAACATTTAGACTCATAAAAGAACAGTTAATTTTGCTTTAAAAATTTAAAATAATGATCTGAGCAAAAAATAACGCGGATTTTCATTTATTTGCCTCCTAATAAAGAGTAATTAGCTTGAAAAGTAAGTAAAATTCGATTTTCATATCGGATGCAGAGATCGCTTTTTTCAAAATGAAAGCATCAGAAATATAAAAACGGTTTTTAATAATTTATTAAAATCAAAAATTTTAGAGCTACATTTCATCAGGTTTATATGATGAGTGTCATTAATAATCACCGACATATTCGCCAATAATTCGGAAGGAAAAATACGGTACAGAAACATAGCAAAACAAACAATACCAAACTTCCAATATTAACAGACGCAAAAATACATTAATTCCTGAATATAACCAAAACACCACCCTTGTAAGCATTAAAAAATTAATAAAATAAATGAAATTAAAAAAAAAACCAGATAATTTTCTGCCAAAATAAGGTCAAAACATCGCACCAAAGACGTCAGATGGAGATAATTTTAATTTTAAATAGCTGATCGCTCTACCCAGAAGCAATCCCATTTTTTCTCCAACCCTAGCTATCTGTTTGCAGTTCTAAGTTCATTCCGCCGATAATTGCTATTATTAATTATTATTTCCTTTATGTTTAAGTCCATAGCAGGGAGAAAAATCCCTACTCTGCACTTCCAGAGAAATCTATAACATCAACATCACAGCAAGCCGCTTTGATTTGCATATGATAAAACAAACAAGCAGAACCATTAAAGCAAAACAACTACCTTTTTTAAGTTGTTAATTTCTTTAAAAGAAATCAACAAAAAGTGCTACATTTTACAGGAAAGATTTTTTTATTTTTTGCTTGCCCGAGCATCGCAGGGCAGGCAGGAAGTGCCAACTTTTTTTTTTTTTTTAGCAAAAGTTGGCGGATAAGCGATTCCCTTCTTTAACTTCAAAAAAGACCCAAAAGTCATGGGCTTTTGCCCAGAAATATGCTGTGCTTTATTTTGATTTCAGATTTGTTTTTTGAATGAATAATGTGTGAAATGTACGTTTGTTTGATCAGCATTTTGTGAAGGATCCGCTTTGCTTGATAGTATTTTTGTGAAGGGTCCGTTTTGCTCGATAGTATTTTTGTGAAGGGTCCGTTTTGCTTGATCGTATTTTTGTGAAGGGTCCGTTAACGGACCCGAATTTCCTCTGGCCAGACCCCTGTTATTTTGAATCATTGGTACTAAACACATAATTTAATTGCATAGTATTTTTATATTGGGTAGTGTTTAATTATTCTGTTAACTTTTTTTCCTTATGTAGAACATATATACGTTGGCTTCAAATGAGTCTAACTTTTTTTTTAATAGTTGCATATAGTTACGAATATAAATAAATAAATTAATTTGTCATGGTTTAGTACAACATGGGTACTTATCTAAACACATAATAAAAGTGCGTGGTATTTTTATATTCGGTATTGTGTTGAATAGTACATTTATACAGAGGTAGCCTGTGCAACGCCGGTCCACGCAGCTAGTATTTTATAAAGCTGGTTTTTTTTTTTGTTATTTCCTTAATTACTTCATAAAACTACAAAAGTAAGCAACAATTTCGTTTTCTCTTTTAAATTGCTGAAAAAAAAAAAAAAAAAAAAACATTTCACTTAGCGCCTGTTTTACAAAAAAATACTGTTAAAATAATCAAATTTTTGAATTACTGCTGCCAAGAACGAATGTTTCTCGTGGATCAGCTAGGTAAAAATATTGTTATGAGATAGCAATGTATATTCATTTCTGGAGATGCAAAGCCTCTATTGTTTATCACTTCTTGATATTATGATGAATAATAGGAGTGGTTCTAGGGAAGTGTTACTGTAATAATAAATTTTTCAGTTATTCGGTTATTTTATTATTCGTTACCGAAACGATGAGAATGCTACCGATCTGACAAATATTACAGATTTCACACTTAGTGTACAAAAGTAAACACTTTCATTATTTCTTATGTTTAAAAAAAATTATTACTTAGAATATATAATATTTACACAGCCTGAAAGCTTTTTTGTTTCATAAATAAAATTAGAGACTAATTAAAAGTTAGTTAAAGTTTAAATAAGTGCAACAAAGTTTTTTTAAACAGATAAATAGGTTAATAGTTAAAAAATCAAAATAAAATAAACATCTTAAAACAATCTTAAAAAACAAAATTAATTCAAGACAGTCAGAGTTTGGTGGGGGAGGGAGATTTGCACTAAACTATTCGTAAGTTTTCCATTTTAAAACAAAATTATATTTTATATTATTTAAAATTATATTAATTGTATTCTGGTTTACTGTGTGCTGTGATTACGAACAAAGGTCTGAATATTGATGTAAAAGAAAAAAAGGTGAAAAATGGCAATAATTTTGTTTGGAAACTCAAATTTTGCGGAAAATTTAAATGTTTTTGAATCATTAAAAAAAGCAATAAATAAACTGCTTCCAATAATGGAGAATTTGGCACGAAAAACAATGCACTTGAAATCATCTTGCTACTTTAAAACTCAACTCATCAAACTCATAACACGAAGAAACAATTGCGAAAAAACATTGGTAACGCATCAAATTGGTTTCGCATCAAATAACTTCTACTTCGACGTTACCGACATGACAAATTTTCCGCAATATGATAGCTGAACATCCCTTATTAAATATTTGAGAATAAAAACACATTATTATGTCCATGGCAAAAGGTTTCTTTTTCATTATGCAAAAATGGATTGAAAAAATAATTTATTGTCTTAAATTCCGCCGCCGACATGACACTTCATTTAGTAGAAACGGAAAAGTCAAGATTGAACAAATCTTACTTGTAATTCAATAAAACTAAAATGAAAACTTTTGATCGAAACTTAAACATCATATATTAGGGCTTCGTTCAGCTCAATTTATTAATACCAAAAAATGTTTTGTCTTGGCGCGGAATTATCATCGCGGAAGTTTGCACTCTCGTCATGTTATGAAAACTTGTGACAAGCAGAAGTTATCAATATAAATTAATTTTCTCTAAAACACAAAAGTTAATCTTCATAGATTAAAATAAAACATGTTATTTCCTTCAGTATATATTTCTGCTGCGATGTTTTACAATCCTCAGGATTTTTTTAAAATCTGCGATTTAAATGTGACGCGCTGCCGACATGACATTGAAGCAATAAAAACAGTTCTACTATCACGAATTAAAGCAAAATTTTGTTATGGATTGTACAGGTAGTTATCAAAATAATGGAAACACTTGAGATTCATAAGAAAAATCTTCCATTCATCGCAAAACAAGCAATCAATTGTTCTTTAACTTTAGTCATACAAAATATAGACTTCACCGGGCATTTCCACATTGAAATTAAATCACTCATGCATTTGGGGGACGACAAAAAGGGGGGTCGGAAGGAAAACCGCTTTTCGACCATAACTCTTCGAAAATAGCTCGGAATAAGGTATAAATTTCAGTAATTAATTAGCATACTATGTATAATTACTGTACAAATTTTTAAGAACGTGCCACTTTTACTTCCGAAGATATGAAACATTTTTTTAAAAACGGCAATTTTATTTGAAGGGTTTTTGCTCATAACACGCAGAGTTTTTTATCAAACCTTATCAAAACTTCAGGAAAGATGACAAAATACAAGAGAAAGAACATACTAAAACGGTAAATAAAAATATTAAAAATCCGATGAGATATGAACGTTAAAAGGAAATAATTTTTCACGGCGCATGCGCGAACGACAGAAATTTATAACTACAAAAATATTGTAGTCTGGTTTATACTGCATCTTATAAAAAAAGTTCCAGTTGAATATCGTAAAAATTGAAAAAGATATCAGCGATCTAGTGAGCTGTATTTCATTCATTCGCAGACAGTACATAAAAGGCGAGGGGTTATCCACAAATAGTGTGGAGACAATCGAGCATTTTTTTCAATGTTAAATTGTATACAGTTTGAAAATTTATATTCGGCATAGAAGTCACATTTCGCTTATTCGGCCAAAAAGACCTTATACGTAGGTGGCCAAAAGTATCCGGACATCCCCTGAAACGTTGGTTTTGAACGATGACGCAATAACCTTTAATTTAAAAATAACTCTTTGTGGACAGTCCCTCACTATTTATGTATTGTCTGCGAATGAATGAAATACAGCTCACTAGATCGCTGATATCTTTTTCAATTTTCATGATATTCAACTGGAACTTTTTTTATAAGATGCAGTATAAATCAGAGTACAATATTTTTGTAGTTATAAATTTCTGTCGTTCGCGCATGCGCCGTGAAAAATTATTTCCTTTTAACGTTCATATCTCATCGGATTTTTAATATTTTTATTTACCGTTTTAGTATGTTCTTTCTCTTGTATTTTGTCATCTTTCCTGAAGTTTTGATAAGGTTTGATCAAAAACTCTGCGTGTTATGAGCAAAAACCCTTCAAATAAAATTGCCGTTTTTTAAAAAATGTTTCATATCTTCGGAAGTATAAGTGGTACGTTCATAAAAATTTGTACAGTAATTATACATAGTATGCTAATTAATTACTGAAATTTATAGCTTATTCCGAGCTATTTTCGAAGAGTTATGGTCAAAAAGCGGTTTTTCTTCCGACCCCCCTTTTTGTCGTCCCCCAAATGCATGAGTGATTTAATTTCAATGTGGAAATGTTCGGTGAAGTCTATATTTTGTATGACTAAAGTTAAAGAACAATTGATCGCTTATTTTGTGATGAACGATAGATTTTCTTATGAATCTCAAGTGTTTCTATTATTTTGATAACTACCTGTATGTGCGACCAAGTTAACAGTATGAAAATAGAAACATTTTTGGTTTTTATTTAGAAGTGCTAGGGAAATTCATTTGTGCCTTAAATTAGCACTTTTCTTGATATTCACCCACATACAGTGGACCCGGGTTAATTGAATTGGCTGCTTTAATGAATCAGATAATCGATCGAAAACATACACATATCCAGCTTTATTGAATCAGGGGTGTTATTAAATCAAACTGTTTATAATAAATGTGTTTCATATAAGCAGTGGACACTTTAGTAGTTTCAGTTATTACTATAGTAAAAAATTCACGCCAATAATTAATAAAAATTACAATTTTTTAAAAACCAATCAAGAAAGGATTAACTAAATAAATTTAATGAATGCAATAATACTAATAAATATAATAATCAACGTGTGTTTTTAATCAACACTGTTTTGAGAGGTCATTAAAATTTTTGTGACAAAAATGCATGTTTGAACACTTAAATTTAAAAGGCAATAATGAAAATTTAAGATTTTACTCAAAGCCACTAATATGGTGGAAACGAATAAAAGCATTTGACTATTGCAACTATTCTTATAGAAATAGTGCATACACATACACACAAGCATAAATACAGAATTTCTCTCCACACACTATGCAGTACTGGACAAGTCAAAGGAAAGTGGACCCGCTGGTATTTGTTACAAAATACCGGCGGCAAACTTTTTCTAGGGTCAATTAGTAGTACAATGATAAGAATAAAAACTTATCACTACAAAAATAAAATCTCCCTTACCTAGCTGGTGAACAATTCTAATGGAACCAGATCATTTGCTCGTTAGCTCACTGCAAACAAAAATAGGCAGAATGTTTTGTTTGACAAAGCTTTGGTAAACAAAAATCACGGGCTATTTTTCCGGCTTTCTTGCTCAATATTTTATTTCATTTGATGCCATTGCGTAGAAAAGACAAGAACCATAGACATGAAAGTCTCTCCTTTGCCGAATCTCTCAGAAAATACTTGTTAAACTATACAGATTGAAAAGGAGAAACTTTGTAGGCATCACGAATAAAATTTCTGCGAGTCGGAGACCTTAAAATTAAGGAAATAAAATAACTCATGAAAAATCTATCGCGAACATAAACTTTTGTATGAATTAAGGAATATATTTTTAAAACGTAGTTTAAGCAGGGAGAGGTGACTGGCGCAACGAAATACCCTCGGTACCATTTTATACATCAGTAGGGGTTCCAACCCTCAAATGCAATGAAAACTCCCGGAAAGCGAGAAAACTGTACCTGAAAGCATCCCAAAAAATTTCAATTTCTCAGTCAATGGCACCACGATCCCATCCAGTTACGAACTCGCACAATATAATAGATACAAAAGTCGCCAAGATTTAGGCAGTGGTAGCCCGATCGGTAAGGCGTCGAACTCGTGATCGGATGGACCCGGGTTCGATCCTAGCCGATCAAAGATCCACCGTCTTGATTAATGGTGGCTGGGGGACGTTAAAAATGTCGTGGTCACTCCAAGTGAAACGATACCTCTGGGGGTGCTGGGCCAAGGGTTTGCTCGACCCTTGGTTCTGGTTCAAAAAGAACAGAGCGCTCTTCAGGGCCCTATCCTGATTAAACCCAGTGGCGGCGCTAGCTATGGGGCAATTGCCCCCCTGTCGGAAACGTCTTGCCCACCCATCGGGAAAATTTCTAACTTCGTCGGGAAAAAATTTCTGACGACCAAATTTTCCGACAGAAATCTGAGCGCCGAAAATGTTTCTGATTCCGACAGATCGGTAATTTACTTTCAATAAAATTATCCAACGAAAAAAATTTTTTTTTTCTAAAGCATTCACATTATTCGACAAATTACACGATTTCAGACCAATTTCGAACACGAGAACCTTCAGGAAGCCCGGTAGCAACAAGAAGTATCGGCGAGCTGCCGTCGTATCTCTTTCGGACGAACGTAAGTTCTGCTGGAGAAAGTTATTTTTGTTCAGGTTGAGAACGGCAAATCTTTTTTTTATTTCCTCACCAGCGGTATCACCCGCAAATCGCCAGCAGCATGGCAAACGGACATTTATTGTTACTTTCTGAGAGAATCTGATAATCATCAATGACAAAATAGCTGCTTAATTGCCCCAACCTCATTTCGTAAGACAAACCGCTAGACACGTGTTTCTCTGGGGGCCTTTGTCACCCACCAACTGTCGATCATAGATACTTGAGACCAGGGAGCTTGAGACTCGGGAATGAGACCCCTTTTTCCTACTTGGACAGCGAATGCCGCGGGCTCCCGCGCATTGTATAGCGAGCTGAAGAAGCGAAGAACGCAGCCCACCCCAGTTCTAACTCGCTGCGTCACGATGACAGAACGCACAAAACTTTTTATTCACAGAGTTACTTCTTAGCAAGAAGAAAAAAAAAATTGAACAGTATTTGAACGAATTAAAATTTAACAGAATAGAACAGATGTATATCATCTCCAGAAGTAACTGGGTAAGTGTGTGTTATAAACTTTTGGAATACTTTTTTTTTAACACTAGGAGCAGTAGGAATTTGAATTTTTCTTTTTTCTTTCTTTCATTTAAAAATGTGCGCATTTAGACAGCAACGAGTTAATAATCAAATTTACACACTTTGTGTGTTTGGAGGTGAGGGGAAAAAAAGTATTGATACTTTTTTTCGCTCCTATTTCTCTCTGTCAAGCAGAATGGCTTTATAAGCTAATTCTTTTTATTTATTAAGTTCAATTACACTTCATTTGTTTTTCATTTCCTGTATCATTTAATATTTTCGTTTTGTGTATCTCTGAAATTCTCAATCCTTATTTTTAAGGATTCCCATTTTCAACCCCTGATGCAACAAGGAAGGGGGTTATAAAGTTGACGTGTCTGTGTGTTTGTCGATCTGTCTGTGGCACTGTAGAACCTAATCGGATGGACCGATTTCAAAAAAAAAAAAAAAATGTTTGAAAGGAGAGTTCATCGAGAGTGTTCTTAGCTAGGTCGCGTCTTCGAATGACATTAATTAACGAAGATATTACTTAAAAACCTTTAAAATGTTTTTTCCTATTTTTGAAGAGAAAAAATACTTGAAAAGCTAAAACAACGGTATCAAAAGAAAAAAAAATGCGTCTGATAGAATGTATTTGGAATAGAGAGTTTGGAATAGTTATATAGAATTCGAATACTAAGGTGTTTTAGCAAATGCGGCTTAGCCTTAAATTTACGATATTAGAAGCTGATGCCATTGTCGGTCGACGGGGAAAGAAAACTCAATGATTTAAAATGTTTTTCTGTCTCCACTTTCTATTTGTTAACAATTAAAATGCTTGTAATTGTATAAAGCAGCAAGTAACCGCCCCTAAGCCTGAGCTAAATTGATTTTAGCATGAGGTTTTAAAAGGATACTCAATTTTTCCTCTTTATTCCGCTTTTGCGACTTTCAAATTTACTAGTAAGGATTATCTTTTCTTTTCCGCGTTTACCTTGTCCTCTTGAAAAAAATTAAATATATTTAAATTTAAAATGCTTTTGAGCAGTGTAGTTCATTTTAATCTGAGGTCAGCAATCTGTGTCGGGGGTTTTAAAAATTTTTAATCTTTGTACTTGTACAATTTAGTTTTAGTTTCATGGTGAGAACGATTAGCTTTCAATCGAATGCATCATAAAAAAATTGAAAGACTGAGGACAGGGGTGGGGGGGGGGGAGGAGGGTAACTAAATGTTTGAATTATACCTGTGCCCCCCTGTCGGGCAAGCTTGCCCCCCTGTCCGACATTTCCTAGCGCCACCTCTGATTAAACCACAAGCTGTGGTAGGTACGGGGGACCCTGGAGTATATGTAAAGTAAAGTCGGCTAGATTAGCAGCCTTCGGCGGCCGCCTTTTGATATCCCCGCCTATGGCGACTCGTCGTGCAACCAGTTTGCGGTGGTTGCAAGGGCGGATCCAAAAAGTTTTCAAGGGAGGGGCAATTACTCATTGTTTTTTTTTTACTATCCATTCTGGTTTACAAATATTGATCGCAAAAGTTTCGGACTTCAATTTCAAAATACTTTCCTGGGGAGAGCCTCAAAATTTTCCTTTCCTCAACTTCATTAAAACTCGTATAAAATTACATTTTTAGAACTTCAATGCCAAAAAACTCTCCAAGGGAGGGGCGATCGTCCATCCTTGTATCCCTGGGTGGCTGGTTCCACTTAGAGCACCCCTAGGCAGGGATTCAAGTGAAACACCATTGCAATCGCTTCGAATTGCAATCGCTACTGGAAGTGAATTACATTATCATCAACTTAAGTTGGCACTGACGTCACTACGGGTGGAGCCAATAAGAGCTAACAAGCAGTCAGTGATCTCCTCTTATTCGCCAAGTAGGCTGTGACGTTTTATCTAGCTCGTTTTTCATAGGCAAACGTCATGCTGACGTCACGATATTTTTATCAAGAAACGTTCTAATGTAATTCATTTCCAGTAGCGATTGTAATTTGTGATCGGCTGTTTCACTTGAATTCCTGCCCTAGAACCATTTCATTCCCAACAATACACTTTGGAGGCTTCACAGCGCGGAGACTTCTTGAACCAATCTATTCGATCCAAAGGTGAAGCACCAGTTCACTACTGTTCGAGAGAAAGATTTGCAACCTGTCTGGGTCGGGTCGGTATACATTAGACAAATTTAAGAAACTGCAAAGCCTTTTGATAGGCAAATTTTTTTCTAGACACTTTGTGTGAGACTATTTGAATCCATTGATTGAAACAAGAGTTATAATTTCCTGTTACCCCCCTCCCTTCTCTCTAAATTAAAATAAATAGATACGTAAATAAAAACACGTGCTTTGTCTTTTTCAAAATTTCGACCATTTAAATTTTAAGAATTCTGATTAACTTTCCATCTAAGATATTGGGATTGGTTGTTTTATAGAACTGTTTATTTCAATTAAATGGTGGATAATGTATAAAGTCATTCGATCTTATAGAAGGGCGACGTACCGTTGTGCCTTTTTAAAGATAGTTATTCCCACATTTATATCCTTTGATCTATGAAGAGATCACGTAACATGGATTGAGCAATGAAACATTACTTCCTGTTTCAGTAGAATCCGCAATTTCTCCTAAAGAAGTTCCAGATCAAAAAAAAAAGTTTTTAATTGATATCTCCACAAATTAAAATCATAGAGTCGAATAAATTAGCCATGTAATCAAGACTGAAAAATTATCTATCAATACCTGGTTCGATGGTCAGTTCACAGGCGTTCAAGAGAAAGAAGCATGACATAGAAAGATATAGATACGATCAGTTTTTAAAAATAAGTGATGTATTAGGGTACTGTAAGAAAATTCTAAATGTTTCAAAGTGAATCAGAAAAGTGTAGTTGCACCTGGATGGTTAAAGGATTCATTTGAAGCAATATAAACTACAAAAATACACTGAAAATATTATCTTATTTACAGTGTCACTTTGCTCTCTTTTGCCAATTAGAGCCAGAATCAGTTCCTCATTGTTTTTTTTACCTCTGCGGGATATTTCTACTGAGTACCAATAACGTTCGGTTTACTCCCTGTTTTACCGACACAAAAATTTTCTTCCCCTTTCGATAGAAATATTCTCCAAAATAAAGAAAACCAAAATGGGTCGTTGCTCTCACCCGGCGCATACATTTTTTTATGAAAAGGGAAAATGAAAGGAATAATTGAATTTATTTAATATTAGACAAATATTTTATATATGTGTGAGAGGATTTTACATAGCCGGCCACCTTGTCTAGTGGTCAGAGCAGTCTGCCACGGATGATGTGGTCCCGGGTTCGAGTCCCGGCTTGAGCATGGATGTGCTTTCTCTCTCCTGTCCTTGTGTGAATATGTTGTGCTTTGAAAGGTTGCCTACCCTATAAACGGGTCCCTATGGCATGTGTGTACTGTGGAAGTCGGGACTTCACACCAAACACGGTACAGTTTCAAAAGCGAGCAGCGCACCCCAAATTGCCAGCCAGGCTGGCACAGGACAAAAAAAAAAAAGGATTTTACACTCAAGCAACATGACCCCCCCCCCCCTTTTGTCGTTTCTGTATCGGTGTTTTAACACTTTCACTGCCGATAAATTGCCAATAATCTCAATCGCACCTGATATTGATTGAAAAGGAGGAGATGTTCATAATCACGCACTAGAGGGTGATCAGCAGTGAAAGTGTCAAAAAACGCCACTTAACATCCTTTTAAAAAGTCGATAAATTTCAAAAAGTTCATGCAAAATTTATTAAGTAAATAATATGATTCCGGGACGTGCCCCTAGTTTCTGACAAAGACCGACATGACCTCTCGTCAGTCGTCAACTGAAGTTTTCTAAACAAACATCTAAAATGAAGTTATTAAATGGAACATTTCGACTTCAAAATTGGGATCTCCATGGTACCTTTTAATGATGTTTTGAAGACATGGTCATGCTGTAAGGAGCACAAATGTAAAACAAGTGCAAACAGGGCCAGATTGATTTGGAGGTCCACAGGCATTAGAAGTGATGGGGCGCCCTCACATCTGCATGTTGTGAATAATAATTCTAACAATTAAAGCAGTGATTAAAATTCTAGTAGTTGATCGTGTCCCCATAGGAAATTGCACAAAATTGGTTTTGAAAACGAAATTTTAGACAATTTTTGGTATTGTTACGGGGTAGAGATTTTCGGGGGACCATCAGGCGGAAATTTTTTCAATTGAATTTTTAAACGCATGGTTGAGGCCATCTTTAGTAACATTTGAGAAGGGCTCACGGATTCTCCCCTGGTTATATTTCTAAATGGGAGTACTTTGTTCCAAAAATGCAATTTTAATTGAACAAGGACAATTTTAGAGGCGAGATGGTTTTGCAGTTGTTCCCCAGTAAAAGTGGAGGAAACACCAGGGGGGGGGGGCGATGTTGCAGATTTTCCTGTTGCCACTCTGAATGGATCCGTCTTCTATAATTTTTTGCCTGGAAAAGGGAATATCTTTTTTTTTGTGGTTATATTTTTACTTCAGTATTTTTGGGGCCCCTCAAAAGCCCGAGGTCCCTAGGGAGTCGCCTACATTGCCAATTCAGTAACCCGGCCCTGAGTGCGAGTGGAAAGCGTTTATCCTCAATTTATTGCCTCTTGTTTAAGGGAATCTATCGCAAATGCTAGTCTTTGCTTTCAAGAATGGATAGCAGTTCAATTGCCATTACAAGGTTTAGAATGTTCATAGTTTAGACAAAAAAAAAAAAAAAAAAGGAAGCACTGGTGTGATGAAAAAGTTATCAAAAAAAAAAAAAAAAGAGGTGTTTGTAGATTAAAGTGTTTGCAAGAGAGCTATTGGTCAAATGAATGCTATAAAAATTTGAAATTTGAATTTTTGATTGATAGCTACATTTATGGACAGTAAGAAACAATATTCTATAATTATTTTCTTTAAGACTGTCTCATAAGGTGAAACATACATACTAGGTTATTAGTCAAATGATCAAAGAATAATATTGTAGATGAATTTGATTAATTCTCATGAACTAAGTACAATTTAAGTATAGTAACTGCTATAAATAGTGCAATAATTCTTGTATGTATTATGAAACTAAGTGATGTAATTACTGACAGCTAAAAAAATATCAATGAAAATACAGTTTATAGGTACAAATTTTTAATAATTTCTTCAATATAAAAAAGCATAATTCATTATAGGTTAAAAGATTCATTCTAATAGTTTTTTATATAACAATATGAATTTGATGAATTAATACATGGAGTTCAGAATTGATTTACAAAACATTTTTTGGAACACTAAAACAATACACACCAATAAAACTTTTTTTTCATAAAAATGACAATCAACATTTTTAATTTCAACCTTTAGGAAAATTGCTGACTCAAACTTACTCACAATAAGTTTTTAAACTGGTTAAAAATACATATGAATAATTAATAATATCAAGTATGAAGAAACATACATAAGAATATACGTATTCTGAAAATAAAGCAATCATTAATGCTTTTTTCAAAAATGTTCTATTACAATTTTTTACAAAACATTTTTGAACTGATTGCAAACGAAGGGAGAGGGAAGAAAAAGATTTTCATACTGCAGTTAATTCTTCAACATAATTTTTCTTGCAAATTTTCTTTCTGATTATCATCATATAAATTATTATTAATAATCAAAGAGCAAATCCAAGGGTCGGAAGAAAGAAGACCATTATCATATATAGTTTAGTATTTCAATATTTTATTGCAATAATGCTCTGGATCAATCATTAGCTGAAAGTAGACCATTTATTTAGACAGTCAAGTACAGTTTTTTTTACAACTGTATTTGAATATTAAGACCTTATAAACTGTATATGAAACCTTAAAATCAAACATTGCGCATAGTAATGGCAATAAAGGGGAAAGTGGATGCATATATTCTTTTAGATGAATTTAAAAAAACTATTAGCAGGGCATATTTATAAAGAAAAATATTTTATTTGACCACAATTACTTTCACTAGTTTTTAATTAAAAGTACAATTTAAAATATTTTACTCAATACATATTTTTAATTAATAATTTTTCACTGAGAGAACAGCAAGCAGAAAGAATATAGAACTTGCACCTTAATGACAAAAAATTTAAAATTTTAATAAAAAAAAATTATTTTAAGAAAAGTTAAGACTAGATAGAAATATATTAATTTTATTCAAATAGTTCTCTCTCTCTCTCTCTCAGTATACATGCCATACAAAAGTTTATTAGTGGGTAAAATATATTTTTCCACAAAAATTCATATTTTGTTATTTTATGAACAAAGAGACAAATAAAGTACATGAAACAATTATTATTAACACCATATGAAATTTTACAACTTGGATGTTCAAACGAATGCCAGTTTGAAACTCAGACACCACATAAATCAAAATTTAAAAAAAGATATCAAAATATTGGAGAAAATGCTTGCTGAGAATAATTATGAAAAACTCAATTATAATGATATTAATATGCATACATGAAGCAGATTTTCCAAACAAATTTAATAGAACTGATTATAGTTTTTTCTCTAATAATATTTAAATTCTAAGTGTCAGATGTCATAATGTCAAAAATTTCAAGACAGACGAAGCAATAAAAATGTTGAATTATATAAGAGACTGAAGTTTTCAGTCCTGCTAGAATGTTTGCTACAGAATTTTTTTCATGCAATTTGGCAACAAACAAAAAAATTAATCAAAATTAATATTGCATATTAATGCACAAATAACAAAATATGAATTCTATTTTCCTGCATATATTTATGCAACCTATGGATGGGTTACACATGTGTGTGTGTCATACTCGTTGGAGCAATCACTCACAACTCCGATCTGTGAACTATAAATTATGCGATTTTATTTGAAACTCTAATATACTTGTCGTTATCACATCAAACAAAATCATACATGATTTATTATTTGAAATTTTAAGACATTTATTTTTTATCACATTAAATACATGAAGTATGACAAGGTTACAAAAAAAAAAAACACCCGTTGTGCAATGTGCTTCAGTAAAATACCATAACGTTGGAGACAAAATACTTAGGGAGTCAAAAACAATTTCTTGTTCTCTATCTCTTATTGAGATCATATCCACACAGAAACGTTTTGTAGGAAATTACAAGATTTCCTTTACTCTAAATACTAAAAAAATTAACACAGTGCCATAGCCATTGTCGACTAACTGCCAGTAGCTAGTAAGAAAATGTAATATTAATACATTGTTTTGATTTGAAATTTGTACTTTAAATGTAAGTAAAATTTTGTACAGGATTTTCATTATACCAAAATAAAATCTCTCTAAAGTGACCACCCCTTTTAAAGACAAAATAGTCAAGATAGGTTACTTGGCAAAAATAATAGTATCAATAATTCCAAAAATAAATAAAATAAAATAATAAATAGAAACTCAGGACGTTAAACAAAAGTTAAGACAGTAATAAAATTCAAGGCTTCACAAAGTGTGAACACATGATGCATGAAGAACTTAAAAGGTGTTTGCAACAAAAACAAAGATTCTGAGCGAAAAGAGTACAAAGCTAGAGTCTTACAAGAGCTTTCATTCCACTATATATTAAAATCGAACTGGAGAGCAGCATATATCACAGAGCTACCACTGACATCTTTTACCCCAGACAAATAACTGGTTCCCTTTGCACCATTTCTCTTCATTCCAATTTTGTTATTTACAGGTCTTTGCACCAAGGTGCCTCATATTAAGAGTCAAATTTTCAATGACATTGAGCTAGGCACTGTATTTTGAAAAGTAGGAATGTATCATATTGCAGGCTAAGACTCTAAAGCTGTCAATATTTCCATTTTATGGGAAAACGAACACAGCAATCATCCAAGGTACCCCTGCAGGAGAGGTATCAAAAAGGGCACTACTTTAATTTATTGTTCTTAAAGGGGCAACATTTAATCTGCAGTTGATGTTTGGAGGGAGAAAAGGCTGTTAAAAGTATTGGGAAGAGAAAATTTTTTTATCTGCAAGAAAACAATCAACAGCATATTTTGTGTGTGTGTATCAATAATCATTCAGAGATAGGGAACACACAGGGGAATGCTTGCCATTCATACCAGCATTCCTTATGTTGTCCCTGAGGCTTGTTAGGCTAATACTGAGGTTAGGCAAAAAAATATCAAATTCTAGCAGAAGGAATATATGAGAGCCTTTGGAGAGACGGAGCTATGTTAAAATTTATGCACAATGATGGACAAGTTGTTGCTAAACTTATGGGGAAAAATTTAATTCCATCAGATTTTGTTCAATTGAGGAAGTGGTCACTCAGAGAGTATGGTTCTCCTAGTATAATTAATGATAAACTGCTACACAGAATGTTACAATTTTATTTCTGAAATTGTTGTTGGTTTGGCTTTAAGTGATGTACCATACAATTCCAAACTGAATTGAATATACACTTAATAATTTGTTCAAAATATAAAATTTTGTGAAAAAAACACGCCTCAAGTCAATCCAAGAACCAGGAGATCCACATTTTAGCCTGATACAATGAACCATAACACAGGTCAAGCAAAGTTGCTAGATTGATGCGTAGTTAGTCCTGCTTATAAAAACTGCACCTTAATTTAAGAACATTTTATGAGTGGTATAACAGATTGAACAATACTTCAAATGCAAGAAATATCTTCAATTTTGATGGCTTTCTCGATTTTCAAAGTAACTGGAATCAATTTGCTACTTAGTTTGAAATTTATGAAATGACATGTTGTTGAAGTAACATTTAATTTATAGAGTAGCCTGTCACAAGGTTTTCCACTTTTATTTAAAAACAGATAAGAAAATTACAATGTTTCATTTTCGTTACTGCAACTTTTTAAAAATCAATTTAAAAATTCATGATAATACAAATTTGACTGCTCCTAATTTTTGAAGAATATGCTGTTCCTTCTATATTAATACTTGGAGGTATGATGAATTATGAAAATTTACGATGGATAAAATTTACTAAGAAGCATTTTAAAAATAAATAAATACAAAAGCAATTACTAGCAACACGTTCTTAGCTCAGGTAAGCTGATTTTTGTCAATTTATCAATCCCCAATGAAGAGCTCTCTTAAAGTTATCCATGGCATAGCCATTAATAACTTGGTAAATTATTCCAAGTACCAATTACCCTACCGACGTAGAACTTCTTCCTAAGTTAAGGATAAGCCTGGGATTTTAAAAGCTTAAAACAACGACCTCTGGTTCTGTCTTATACACAAAAATGTAGTCCAACAATATTATAAATTTATCGTGTCTTCTCTGGCTTTTCTTTGCTCAACAGATATTCTGGAGCCCTTTAGGCCTGGAATAAATCTAAATCTGAAAGTTCCCTTAGTAATCAGTAGCCTTTGAACCCAGTCCAAAAAGGTCATAAACATAACTGAACAGCTAATGTCAAATGACGTCTTACAAAACTTCTGTGGAGAGGTAGAACTTCCTTAGGATTATTTAAAATAGACCTATTGATAAATCCAAGTATTTTCTTGGTTTTGTTACTTGATATGCTGCATTTCACTAAACTTGAGTCCCGTTTAATAAAGATGGGGATAATTACTCTGATCAACAACTTTTTCTGCATCGCTAGAAATGGATCCCTATAAATAATAGCAATGGACGTTGCCAGTTGGATTTTTATTGAAATATAGGGGGATAATGCTTTTTTTGCTTCATTATAAAATTTCTGGTGATGGAAAAACAACGAATATAAAGTGCTAGTTGCTTTAAAGAAATAATAGCCAGGCATACAAATTCAATATATTATTAATTACAAACTATGCAATTACTGCGAAAACAAGAATACAGACCGTTAGAAGCAAAAAATTATCATTAAAATAAAACATCTAAGAGGACAAAATATTAAGCACAATTTAAAAAATAAATTTTTACGTAAAATTAGTAAATTAAGTTGAATTGTGATGTGATCATTTCATATGATCTCTCAATCTAATGAATTACAATACAGTAAAAATGGCAACTATTATTTATTCCTATAGACAATCTGAAACTATTTTTTTCCATTGTTCTAACTTTTTATAAAAATTGAAGAAGGAAAAAAGCTTTCGCTATCACTTATTAATTCTATTTTGTCTAACGCTAAAGGTCATAACTTTTTTTTGTTTGAATAACATACATAAGTGCTTCCTAATAAACTAAAATCAAGTCCAAAAAATTCCCTATTTTACTGTTATCAAAACTAGTATTCTAATTGAAATATAAGTACTAAAATTTAGGAATCTTGTGCTATATATGAAAGACTGAAATTACAAGGCGAAGTAATAACTCTAAACATATAACAAAAGGGGGAAAATGAGTAAATATCTTTACATGTGGCTTACATATTACATAATTAAACACACACACTGTTTTAGTATGTGACTATTATTTTCGTAATACATTAATTTTCCTTCTTTGTTCAAATAAAAAACTGCTTTTCTTGAATAGTTTTAAGGCAGGGATTGAAAAGATGTTACACCAATTTAGTTTACACTAAAACTCTACAGTAGTTGCACAGAAGTACAGTTTAGAAAAGTACAAAAAAAGGGTTCTTTTCATTAAAAATGTAGTTTGTAAATTATGAAATGGAAATTTCAGTATTATTGACTGACTTCCGGCATGATTTGGAGCTACTTTTTCTAAATAATTTTTCAACACAATCTGAAAATTTTATAAAACCAGAGGCACAAGAATCAACTTCTGACAAAAAAGACAATGCAAAAGATTAAATGATTCTACGTTCACAAAGAGACCAGTTAATTGCATTCTCTGTTTATGTATCACAAATATAAACACATTATATGAAGAACTGAGGCATAACAGTGAGATTCTGAATTGGAACCACAAAGGCACATGTACCTTAATATTTTTTCAACACCATTTGTGGAGATTGAAGAATGTAAAGATTTTGTAATGGTATATAATAGGATGATTTGTATAAATAAATTTTCGAAAAGCAGGAACCACTAATCAAGTAATTTCAAAATTAGATCATAAATCCAAGTTAAAACAAGATAGATAAACAAAATAAACAGTGAATTTGCTTTTAACTATAGTTCCAATCAAAAATTATGGGTAAAAAAGAAAATTTGAAACTTATGAGTTTTTGAAATACTCTAGTGAGTTAAACATCTTCATTTCTTCTTACTATATTACATTTCAATAAATACATTATATAAATAAATAAATAAACTACCAAGGTTCAACTTTTCATCTTAAATTTAAAGCAATACAAGTCAATAGAAAAGTTGTGAATTTTTGTAATAGTAGAACATTACTTAATAGATTACAGGGTTGTAAAACAATCGTTGTATCGATCAGACGTCCAACACAGAGCATAGATTTTTTTAATAAATAAACATTTAAGCAATACAGTAAGGCCCAGTTTCTACTGTCATCAAACAGTATCAATATAAGTATAAAATATGTGTGAAACACTAACCAGGCTTTTATGTAAAGTACATGTTAATGTCACAACCAGGGAAACACTCCGTCAAGGCATTTTATCATGCCAACAATAACATATCAACAGAACTTTATATACTTTCACCATTTCTTAAACAGTCATCCACTCATTTGATATGATTTGTCACCTGTGAGATTGGAAAGTCTCCTTTAGGTAGCAAGAAACTGCATTCTCTGCACCCAGGCATAGAAATATTTCTCTAAGAGAGCTCCTGAAATATACTCTATAAGAGAAGTCTTTCTTCCAGCTGGATCTCGAAGATAGCTCCGACTCCCGAGAGCACCATGGGGAAGGGAGCTCGTTCTTCCGGCCCTTTCCATAGAAAGGAAACATAATCAACAGAGTTGTAACACGTGCATTCAAATGCATTAATCTCTTGACTAAACGGCAGTTTCAACTGTCTGAGCGTCTGCCTCCAGGTTTTTGGGCGCTGATGCCGGGCTCTTTTGCTGAGAATTTTCCGAGGTTTCTGTAGCCGAAGAAGCCGCGTGTAGCAGAGGAGTCGCAGATGAGAGTCCCGTTAATGTTGACGCTCGCTTAGGAAAAGTACTTGTGGTGGGATTATTTCGCGTATCAAGGCCACTCCGAAAAGCATTTACAACACGAATCTGTGAGAGACAAAGGGAATTTATTGAGTTTGAGGAAATGCACTAAAAAGCAATTAAAATGATGAACAAATATAAAAAGTAAAATGTTAATGTTTTACACAAGTTGTGTGGAAAGACTTAAAACATCATACTTGGATTCTTTAATATAATTAAAATAGCAAGTTCAAATTTTCCCCCTTACGATTTAACAGCAAAACAGAAGCTAAAGTGCGCAGCCATAAATTTTTTTTTAATAAAAACAACAGTTGAATCTCAATTTTAAGATATTTATTTGTTTGAAAAAGATCAAAGTGAGGACAACTAGGGTTGCAAATGAATCTTTGAATTAGGAACTTTATTACACTTAGAGAGCTAGCTGAATATATTAAAGATTGATACATAAGATCAAATTCAAGAGCTTTCAAATATGCTTTCTTTATCTTAAAAAATATTTTTGGACCTTAAGAGCAGAAAAAGCATGTAAAAACAATGACACAACAATTGCTTTGGTGCTCTCAAAAATAAGTTAACCAATTTTAAAGTCCTAAACGTTTTTTGCTTCTTTGCTAGCTGGAAGGATCAGCAAACAATATGAAAGTCAAGAGATTGAAATTAAGATCAACGTTTCAGTTTAAAAATACATACATAAAATTATCAATGTTTAAGGAAATAAACTGAATTTTAATTTGAATGCTTTAATTTTCTTTGATTTTTAATTACAGTATTAATGAACATGAAAAATACTTAATTATACAGCCATTAATATTTAGTTAAATATTTAAGATAAGTATTGAACATTTTTATAACATTTAGACCTGAATCAAGAATTGCATAATTACTAGTTTGATGAGAATCCTTTAAATTTTGATCAAAATATGATTTTTCAATTTAATTTTAACTTACAAATTACTCAACACTACAAATTAGCCAAGAAGCATTAAAACTAATCAATTATTGTTTGAATTTAAACAGGAGAACCAGACAAAATTACATTTAAACTTTTCCTGATTAATAAAGATACTACTCTGATATCTTCTATTTGTTCAAAAACTCATCACATTTACTAACAGCAATAGAGGTATTTTTCTATTCAACAGGTTTGTACAACAAAAAAACATGTATTTAAGGCTAATTAAAAGAGTGAGGAAGAAAGAAAAGCTGCATAGTAAATTACGGCTCATAGGTATCACAGAATAGCCACAGTATTAACATATACTACTTACTGAAATACAACATGCAATTTATATTCACATCTAATTTAAAGACACAAAACAGAAGCTTTACTCACAACAATAGCACAGATAGTTTTGCAAAGCTGAAACAGTATTTAAAGCTTATTTTGGCAATTTATATATACGATTATAACACCAATTTCACACATTAGCTACAGCAGAAAGCAAGCAGCCACGTAGCAAGTTGATAGTAAAAGGAGCAAGCGAAGAACTTGAAGGCAGTAGCTTAGAACTTCTTGATTGACAGTCCATTGCACAAATATATACATGAAAGCACTGATCATACAAGAATGAAATAAAAATAACATTACATCACTGCAAAAAATGATATATATCATATCCAGAGAAAAATCTTTTATGTTTTCTAATTCTTAAGATAATTTTTCCAGAAAAAATATGCATTCTTTCATAAATCTGTCAAGAAATTATTTCAGTTATACTCTATTAAACAAATAAAATAGTTTTATATAACTTATTTAATAGTGTATAACTCAAATAATTTCTTGATAAATTTTTGAAGGAACATAAATTATTATTGAAAAACAACAGTTTTCAGACTTAACTTTCTTTAGCTTATCTTATTTATTCTTTAGTCTTGTTTACTTGTTGCTATCTAGAGATTCATTTGAGGAGAGAGCAGTTTCATGTTTGTTTATTAATTTATTTTTTAGTTTCAACACTGAATTTAAGTTCACAATGAATTAGTAAAGTATTTTCAATACCATGTTATTCGTTAAAGAAAATCTGTATAATTTTATGAGGAAAACGTTACTTTACAACTTGTTTTCGCAAAATTAATCTTACTTTTAAACAGATATTATGTTCCTTCTTTGAGATTAAAGAATTTGAGCAGTAACAATGAAATTTTTAAGTAAAATTATCATTTTGTTTTGTAAAGTGCTTAATATCATTGTGAAATACAATTTTTCTCAGGATATTCTAATTTACATACGAATAAAACAAAGCAACATAAAAGGAAGTTTGAACTATGCAAGGTTAAGATTTGTGTTTTTGCATCATATTTTCCCTTATGTCAAGGAGCATAAAAAAAGTGAGGAAAAAAAGAAAACATGCCTTGTTAGCAGTTTTTTTAGAAGGATTCTAGCTCTAAGAAATAAAATGAATGTGTCATGCAAATCTATTTTAAGAGAGAAGGCACATGTGTCTATGAAAAATTAACTATACGAGTAAAATAGAGTGAAAGAAAATAACTTTTTGGGCTAGTTGGCAGCTGATCCTTAAAACAGTGCGAAAATTAATGTGTTAAAACAACATTTTTGTATTGTGTTTCATAATGTTATAATATTTTAATTTCTGTTTAATGTTCTTCACACAAAATATTTAATGGTGGAGAACAAATGGAGAAGAAATTAGAGGCTACTTCCGTACCTCTGAACCAAAACGACGTAAGTCCAAAAACGTCGATTTTCACTTTTTTGCTTCATTGTATGTAGAATCTTATTCCACATCGACCCATTAAAACAGTATTCTATAAAACAAATTCCTTCACATTTAGCAGCGTGAAAAGAGCGCGACTCCCATCCTTTGCATGTATCCGACAATCGTTTTCTGCCTCTACTGAAAAATGACGAAAATGGACGTACGTTAGTCTGTTTCTGAGGTACAGACTATATCTTTCCATTCGTTATGGTATGAAAATTAAAGCTATCGAACAGGGTATGTGGATAACATTTCACTGCAATAATTTATTTTTAATGGAATAAAAACTTTGCCACAGATGAAAATTAGAAAAATAGCGATAAAGAATCATAAAAATATAGTTTTACCACAATCCAAAATGTAAAAACATAAGATTAGGAAAGAAATCTATCTATTTTTGCAGAATCACCCATATAACCTATGCCAGCTCCCACCCCCCAAGAAAAATTAGAAATGATTGTACCTTTAAGTGAATAATAGAATTTTGAAAACATTTTCTCCCTGTGGACCATACATACTAGAGATATTTCGAAAACGCTAGAGCTACATTATATTGAACAATTCTAACACAATTACCCTTCAGGGCACATTTAACTGAAGTTGCCATTTTTCAAAAAGTTGTTGAACTAAAAATTGAACTCCGGACTAAACTTTAAAAAACTGATGTTTAATTTATAAACAAAAAGGGGGGAAATGAAGATGAGATCAGAAAAAATGTAATTAAAACCTTTCAAGGAGGATATATTTTCATTTTAGAAAAACATGGGATAAAAATTGCATGTTGAGCCAATTTGTTCTTTTATTGCATTTTGTTTGCAGAATTTTATATCAGAATGAAAACCTCATTTTATCAATAAAATTAAAGCGCATCTTTGCGATAAGGAAGAAATTGCCATGCAGACAGGAAAACTTTGACAGCTACAAAGCAGTTTCAGTAGTAATACTTCAAAAGATATGAAAATAAATATAGTATGCACATGCAGGAACAAAGTATTGTCACATGCATAGTGATATAAAGCTCAAAAATGATGCACAGTATAATTTATTAGACTATTTGAAAAATTCTCAAGATAACTGAACAGAAATTTGTACATGAAACATATTTAGTTACTATACTTAGAAATTAAACTTTTTAGTGCTGACATTAAATCTTTGTAGTTAAATATGATGAATTGATGAATTTCTTTAACTGCCAATAATCAAGATATTTTCGTGAAAAGGACATGTAAATGAGACTTAAACCTTCATAAAAAATTAATATTACGTTGAAATTATAGTTTAATTTAAAATATTAAACACAAGCATGAATGAAACATGATGTACCATGGAAGAGAAACAAATAAGTGTCACTAAACTATGTGGTTTAAAATACAATATATAATTTTAAAACGGATAACAAAATTGCAATACTTTAAATCATTTACAGAATCAAAACAAATTGAGAAAAAAAATAGTAAAATGGCTTACAGCTTGATCAGTAGCACTCTTGCTGTACGGCACTGGAATCAAACGATCTTGCAATTCACCTCCAATAACCTTAGATAGGAAATAGCAGCACATTTTGAAAATACATCTTTCAGATTTTTAAAACAACCTTTCAAACTATCCTCTTTCCTTTACCAGTAAAAAATAATTCAAAGCAACCATACACCCTGAATTAAAATTCCAGTAAATGAACATGGGGGGGGGGGGGGGCACTAACTTACACACATATGCATACATGATTAACTGTCCAGAATAAAATTATTTTCTGTCATTCCATTATCATTTGTTCAAGTTTCAGCTTCTTTACAAACATAAGTGTATGCAGTGTTGGATAACTATCAGTCAACTAGGCCCTAGCATGAGGACTACTTTTTAGCTGGTGGCGGTGGGAAAGGGGCCACATTTTTACTTTAAACCTAATTTATTTTAAATCATAAATATTTGTCGTTTTGAAATTAGAAAATTTTTACAACTGTTTAATAACATGAAAAACATTTTATTAAAAACTGTTTTTTTCATTTTCTTCAGTGATTTTGGCAAAAGACAGGACTGATTAACTTGTTAATGGATCATGTGTGAATATATGTATGATAGTATATATTCATATAGATATGGCATCTTTTCATTTGTTGTGCTATTGACAATGTGTAATCAAATAGCAATGTATGGATTAAAATATATGCTACATTCTACAGGCAATGTCTAATTATTTTATAATCGCTGCTTTCAATGGTGAAATATTTCCCTTTCTAAAGGTAATGTGTGTGTGTGTGGGGGGGGGGGGGTTAGATTTATCAGAAAAAGAAGTAGCAAGTTTTATTACAAACTAAAAGATTGATTGAGAATATTGGTTGCTTTAAATAAATATTTCAATTTTTTAATATTTCCGTGGCTTAAAAAGTATACATATACAAGAAATAACAAATATTTAGCAATAACTATAATAAAGAGCGTTATACTTATAACAAACATCTTTTCTCAATTAAGTTTAAAAAAAAATCAAATTTATTAGCATATTTCACAATTTTGAAACATTTTACCAAATACATAAATTGAAAAACCTCCCCCCAAATACAATACGTTTTTTCTTAAACCCAAAGAGTGAAAATGAAAGAGTGATATAATAGGACAGGAATTTCCATGCAAAATACAGCATTAAAAAAAAACTAAAATGCAAGGGTAAAAAAAGGGCAATATTTTTTTGTCATGCAAAATTCAACATGCAGGAAATGAAAAAAAAAAAAAAAAGGAAACATGAAAGTTTTTTTTTTAAGTTGAAACTCAACGAGCATCAATAATACACACATTCTTGCAGAAATATTTGAAATTTGATTTCTATAACATACAAAGATTACATAAAATATTTATGAATAATAAAAGTAACACTTTAAAATTTAAAACCTTTTCAAAACTACAAGAAACTTCACACAACTAGCAACCAATAGAGTTAAACTCTATCATTTCACTTGACATTAAACAAAAATTGGACAGCATACAGCTAGTTCATTATTTGCATGATGAAAAAACTGTATAAGAATCAGTTTTAATTAATATTTAACACTAGTGAAATATTTACACAGTTGAAAAATCAAGTACTTAATTGAAATATAACAGCAATTAGTTTGACATTTGTCAATTAACAAATGTTTGGAAGGCATAATTAAACGATTTAGTATTTTTGAGTCCGACATGCACTTATGCAACAAACATTAAGCACTGTAAGCCAATTAAATACTGAAAGTACACTAAATTATTTCCCATAACTTCAAAATATTCTTCCCTAATAAACAAATTTTGCTTTTATTATTAAGGCCGTTAAATATTTCAATAATGCTCAAATCAATATTTTTAAAGTCAAGAACATTAATTTTGTATTGAATACATTAGGTTTCCAAAAGAAATGCAAGTTTTGTATGTAGCAATTTGTATTGAACTGGAAATTCAAAAAAATAATAAGAATTTAATCTGTGATTTTAATTAGGATTTGCTGCTTTTTGATCATTAATTGTCATGTTCAAACATTAGATATTGCTCAAAATTTTATAAGCATGGATTGAAAGTCACAAGTTTAATTTTTGAAATACATCGTTTCGGGCACAGCATCATTTTTGAAAAGAATGAATAGGCAAAATTCCTTTCCAATGCTACTTTTTTCTTCACTCTGAAAAATATATTTGTCCAAGAGTAAAATTTAAAATTTCGAACAAAGAAAAATGAGCTTTCTTTTGCCTAGTTAGGAAAAAAAAAAAAAACACATTGCTTATTTGTGACTTACTATAGAGTAGATAGACATAATTTCTGCATTTAAATTTTATTTACTAATTACCAATAATTTTGCTTTGATAAAATTTCAAAATGAAGTAAAAACTGGTGAAATTTCAAATTTTATGAAAGAAACAGCTGGTATATTTAGCAGCAGAAAAATAGGGTTTTCTCTCAAACACAAGCACCCCAACTAATTCCTCATGGGTGAATGTTATTACTGAACTTTGAAACACATTTTTGCAATCCTTTCATTTCAAAACCTACACCTGTTTGCATTCGTTTTTTTAACTTGCATTTTTTATTTTGGAATGATTGTACAAAAGAAAATATTTTGAAAAAACCTTTTTTCCCAATAATTCAAACATCCAAAAAGCAGGAAATTTTCCTAATTTTGGAGAAATTTTTTGAACAAACATAAATACATATAAGAAATAAACACTGATATTTAATGAAATAATTTCATACTATCTGGTCACTAGCACAACCAGAATTTATTTTCTGGAAGGAGATTGAGGCATTACAATCCACGTAGCTAGGGCTAAGTTAGGATATGTTTATAGCAAAGTTGATGGGACCAAATAAAAATATCGTTATAGCTATGAATTTGTTATAGAATTTTAAATAAAACAAAATAAAACACGAACGGGAATTGAAGTTATGTTGTAGCCATAAATTCTCTTAAGGCTTCCTTACAAATAGGCATGATTGTACATGAAATACTTTACCAGGCTTAGTAATTAGTTTAAAGTTATTTAAACTCTCTTCTGTTCCAGCGTGTTGCTGTTCTCGGATGTCTCTTTATCCTTAAGTTCACACTTCTTTCTGCTGAAAAGGGGTTCCTTGTAACCTCAAAATATGTGTCTGCAGCAATCTGCATGTTTGTGACTTAAAACTTTGGCTATATTAATTTAGATAATCTAAATCACTATTGAGTTTGTAAAAATATTTCTGCTAAAAACTGACAGAGGAAACTTCCACTGCTGATGAGTCTGGTTTTAGTAAATTCTTTATTTGCATCTTTGTTATTGTTTGTACTTTTGCTAATTTGTTTGTACTTTTACCCCAACTTACTTGGTTTATAAGTTTAGCTGCTTAGTGCATCTATGGGCTCTCGGTTTGATATTTTCTTCATTTACTTCATGTTACATGTGTAAATGAAAATGAATAAGGAAATTATTCAATTTGATACATAATTTTAAAGTATGCTGTAGCTATGGCTGTTCACAATGTATGTAAAATGTATTTTTATAAGTTATTATTGAGAAAATATGATTCGACGAATTGTTCTTTATTTCAATAAATATCTACAAATACATTAGTTTTTATTTCAGGAAACTCTTTCCTTGATTGATATAAAAAGATACATTTTAAACATCAAATGAATTTTGAAAAAATGAGATATGATTATTGCATTACGATCACATATATTCTTGAAACTTTGCCTTTTTTTACAACCTGATTTTTAGATTTACTCTAAAAACACCTTTTGTGCTTTTCCTATAACAGTTCAGAAATTAAAGGAAAACAAATTAAATAAATGTTTAAATGAAGCAAACTAATAAATTTATACTCACAAAAATGGTGAATAAGAAATGGTCAAACCTTGAAAAATTGTGCTTAACAGTAAGGAAGTACACTAAGATTATTTTCATATTTAATAAGATAAACATTTGAAACTTCAAGGGTCTACAAGAAATACATATAATTAAAATACAATGCTGGCATATCTAATTTTCGGTAGTTGTTGTTGATAAGTCCATACTAATCAATTTTAATTTACCACGTAAAAATCTACTACAGTAAATGAAAATAGCCTACGATTTTCATTGGTAACATAGTTTTCATTAGAAAACCAAAACACAACCTGAGCTTTATTTTGATAAAAACAATAAAAAATGAACTAATATTTAAAATTTCAAATCAAGTATTTGAATACGAAGTCACATAGCAATAAATGCTTTTAATTCAGTTATGATCCATAACTTTTAAGACCATTCCACTTTTTAAACTTTCCAACAAAAATATATAACTACAACAGATAAAACATTCTCACTAGAAGTTTTCTCCTCATGTACAAGACTAGAACAGCATAGATAAAGTATTCAAGATTCAAATTCTTGAACTAAGTATGTTTGAAAGGAAAAAAAGAAGAATTAAGAGAAGGAAAAAATAAGTACAATAATGTTTTTTAGTTGGTAAGATAAAAATATTGAAAAAGTCGATACTTTTTTCGGGCATACAAAATCTAAAAATTTTATTTTATCACTACAATAAGCTATAAGGAGTCCCTACTGTAATCTAAGCAATAATATTTTTAAATGTAAGTAGTCCTAGTAGTTTTTATAGTAAAGAAGCAAAATATTCAGTGTATACTTTCAGAATCAGATTGTCTTCGTTAATCACATTCTTGTTCACTGTATTTAAAAGAGTTGTCCATATTATTAAATATTTAACTGCATATGATAAGTAGGAAACAGTAGAGTAATCAGAAAATTATACGAGTTCTTTTATATTAGTTGCTACTGATAAATGGCGTAGTAAATTCAAGTTCACAATAGACTATAAAATAAAGGATATTACTAAAGCAATAGAATTCTCAGAAACGTATTCAATATGAAGAAAACACCTTCTTTCAATTTGAAATAGAAAGTCATCTCTTTTTATGCAAAAGAAATAGCCTACTTCAGGATTTTTACAACTTCATGAATGATAAAAATGCGAAATTAATTTTTATTTATCTCAATCATATTTTACACCATAAAAAATTCAATAGAATGATTAATGGAATGATAAGATTTCATTTATTGTTAGCACCATGTTGGAAAATCAAATGTAAATGTGAGAAAATAATAAAAATTGGAAAATCAAATGTAAATGTGAGAAAAGAATAAAAATAACAGACTTACTAATCATTTTTGTTCAATTATAGTTCTCTACATTAAAAAGAAAATAAACATGAAACGTCAATTGAGAGAAATCAGAAAACCGATTGTAAAAGCTAAACACCGCTTCTGAAACATCCATAGTAGATCATTATATATTTTCAGGAGGAGGGAGGGGCATTCTACACAAATCTCTCTATACAATGATTACCAATGTTTAAATTACGAATTTTGCATAAAATAATGAAAGGTAACATCTCTGTACAATTTTAAAAATCTTTCGATGATCAATGGAGCAACAGTAAGAAAATCCTGCAAGTTCAAAACTTTAAATATCAATAGGTATTCTGTCATATCTAAGGCCACCAGGTATAGAATAATCTGATGCTCATGCATGTGATACATGCTCATTTACTATGTAATAGTAAGTCACGCAATTGAGTCAATAAACCAGCTTAGCATTCACTAACATTTACTACAATTGATACTCTAAATACTGAACAGGACAAAAACGCATATTAAATTATTTTACATTCAGTACAAAGTTTGCAAGCAGAAATACTGAAAAGTAAAAAAAAGTAATTCATGTTGAGTGGAAACAGAGAATAAAGTAATTTTTAAATGCATCAACAATGTTTAGAATAGTTATACCCAATTCAAATGCCATCTAAATCATATGCAACCATGACTTTGTTTAAACTTAGATTGATAGACATTTTTTTTTAAATTGAAAATAAATGCTATAATATATGTTAGGAAAAAAAAGTCTTTCTATGATTGAGTTAAATACTTTAAGCATTGATAATGTTAATAATGTTGGTAAATCATTCACACACTGTTTACTGAAATATTTCAAGCAATACTAATGCAATTACTTGAACTTTAATGTTTTTTCAGAAAATTAATCAAAACCATTAGAATCCATAGTAAAGAATGAGTTTGAAATCTCGCATATAACTGCAAATAAAACTTTGCTCAATTAAACGTTAATCAAACACAAGAATTAGTTATTTTTTTAAAGTAGGTATAAAGTGAAATAAACATAATTTAAGTAATCTATATTTTATACAAAATAAATTAGAAAAATAAAATGTATTTTAAAAAATTAAAAAGAACTGCTACCTTAAGTAGTAATGCAAAAACTCATTATAATGGAAACATTTAACTTCTTCAAATAGCTTTCTTATTTGAAAAACTATTTTTTTTATATATTCTCTACATAACAATCATAAGAAGAAATTATAATTGCTCTAATCATGTAAAAAGGACATGAAGAAATACTAGAAAATTTTCTGAGATATATTAAGTTTCATACTAAATAAGGATCAAATAAGTAAATTCAACTTACACTTATTATATAACTATAAAACAAATGAGCAATAATAATAATAGTAATTAGAAAATATGTTGCTGATTTTAATGCTGTTTAAAGCTATATAAAACACTACAACTGCTGTAACATCTCCAACGCCAAAGTCGCCAGATTGGCGAGTTGGCATCAACGACGAGGAGTGTGGCGGCCCGCCTGAATAGAGAGAGGAGAACGGCGATCGACATGATCGAGGAACATAAACTTTGGATTTGTGTAAATGTCTACGCTCGGGTTTTTGTTTTTGTTTATTAGTGTTCCTTTTGTTTGTGCGTCCATGTGTGTGTGTGCAATAAATGTTTGTGTTCAAAAGTCCTTCCTGGCTGAACTCAATTGATGACGACGTTACAGACGAAAGAGAAATGGAGGTTCCACCGAGATCCAGTGGGCAAAGAAATCCAAGGTAGGTGTTCTCCACCAAACCTAACGTACAGGCCATTACTATAATGAGTCGTGTTCATAAAATTTAGTATTGTATTTGTTCGGGATATCATTTCCCTGTAATGAGAAGCACATCAGTGCAAGAGTTATTGTAAACACACCAGTGTTTTGTTTTTAAAGTGATAGTAAACACATCAGTGTTACGTTTGTTAGAGAAATCCTTTCTCTGAAAAAAGAAAAAGCACATCAGTGCAAGAGTCATTGTAAACACACCAGTGTTTTGTTTTTAAAAGTGATAGAGAACACATCAGTGTTTCATTTGTTTGAGAAATCCTTTCTCTGATAAAAACAGCACATCAGTGTGAGAGTCATTGTAAGCACACAAGTGTTTTGTTTTAATAGTGATAGCGAACACATCTGTGTTACATTTGTTTGAGAAATCCTTTCTCTGAAAAAAAAAAAAAAAAAAAGAACAGCACATCAGTGCAAAAGTAGTTGCAACACACCAGTGTTTTATGAAAGTGATTGCCAATAAATCTGTGTGTCGGTTTTGCGTTCAGCCTTTCCTATAATATTAGTTATCTGTTACTAGTAACAAGCACGCCAGTGCAAAAGTGATTGTTAATACACCAGTGTTTTATAAATTTGGAATAACCTTTTTCCAAAAAAATATATATATCTATATATAAATTAAGAGCACACCAGTGCTATACTAAGAGAAAAAAAATTGAGACATTCGTTTCATTCTTCCTTTGAATGAGTATTTTAACGTTATAGAATATTTGCTTCATTGGGAGCAAAGTGCATTTGACCTTGAGTATATGTGAATGTAGAGCCGCTATATAGAGGCCTTTTTTTGGGGCCTTATGTGAAACGAACGCGATAGAAAGCAGATTGCTTTCGCTGAGTGTTCTTGGTGACGTCACCGTGTCTGCCTGCAAAGAGAATGGTTTGGTTTTGTTTTTGTGTTCGTCCAAGGTTAGAACGGTTTGATACTTTCGGGAATTTTATTTTTTTTCTTTCTCATGAAAGATTTTTATTTTCATTTGGTGAATTTATATCTTTGATTTACATTTGTCTGCATCAATCGCATTTATTACGTTTCTTGATGTGTTAATAAGGAAAAATTTATGACTTGCGCTGATAGTTGGGTTTTTTCGCAACTCATTCATTGATTGCTTAAAATTATTAGGGTTGTGGAGTGTACGGCTAATAAATTGATCATGGCCTATTTAGGCAAAGCAAGAAAGCAAGATTTGATCCAAGTGGCAAGCGAATTGGGGTTGACTGCTTCGGAAAATCTAAGACTTATAGATTTAAAACAATTGATAGAGGGCAGTGAGAATTATGAGGAAGAATTTGTTAGTAATTTGCTAGACGTTGTTATGGGTGACAGAATAGAGAGGGAAAGTGCAGAAAAGCAACGAAAGGCAGAAGAACGTCAGAGAGCACGGGAAGAAAAGGAAAGGGAACTTCGGATTGCAAAAGAAGCAGAGGTTCGGGAACTCCAGTTAGCGGAAGAGGCAAAACAGGCCAAAGAGCGGGAATTTCAAATACAAATGCAAAATAAAGAAATCGAGCGACAGCAATTAGAACTGGAATGTCTTAAGGCAAAGCAAAATGTTGAACAGGATAGGCCAAAGGTTGAAATAGGATTTAACCAGAATTTTCAGAAATTTATGCCAAAGTTCAACTTGAAAACCGATGACATTTGTTTATTTTTAGAACTTTTTGAGCGACAAGCAAAAGTTCAACAGTTACCAAAGGAACAGTGGGTATCCTATCTCATAGGCGTCCTGCCAGTAGAGATTAGTAACTTAATTGCAAGGGAGCCTGAGGAGCAGGCTAGAGACTATAGTCACATTAAAAATTTATTGCTAAAACGATTCAAATTAAGCGCAGAAAAATTTCGCCAGCTTCTAGTAAAAACACAGAAAAATACAGAATCCACGTGGTACGATTTTTTCTATGAACTAAATACCTATTTGCAAGGTTGGCTCGATGGACTAAAGATCGAAACTTTCGAACAGCTCAAAAATTTAATGCTAGTAGATCAAATTAAAAGACGTGTGTCGATTGAGTTTAAGGAACATATGTTAGATGAATGGGGGTCGATAACTTCACCAAAAGAGTTAGTAGAGAAGATAGAGGAGTTTGAGGATGCGAAAAAAACCATAGGTGGGAAAAATAAAGTGGGAGATGCAAAAGTTAAACCTGTGGGTAAGCAAGTTGGAAATTCATATTATGCCAATCAGCATTTTAGAGGTAATAAAGCTGCGCTAAATTCATACCAAAAGAAAGAAAATGGAGATGTTATTTCCCAGAAATATGTAGATCAAAGCAGAATGAAGGGTGAGCATGTGTGGATTAAACATTTGCTTGATGAGCACATGACCTGCTTACCTGTGGCCGAAATTGATGTTAAATGTGATTTGGGTGTGGTAAAAACGAAAGCTGCTGTTATTGGTGCCCACTTGGACCAAGGGAGATATATTTTAGGGAATCAGACTGCCGAACTTCTCAGAGAAGTTAGGGAGAATCCTCCTTTACAGGGAGAACATGTTAATGTTGTAACGCGATCCGTTGCACGACATCAACAGGAAACCACGGATTTGAACACGGTAAGTTCAGAACCAGAGGTAACCGAGTTGGAGGTAGAGGGAGGATTCGAGGAAAATTCCAAGGTGGAGGAAATATTACCGCCTAGTAATATTGAGGATACAATAAGTCATGTTATTCAAATGGATTCTAGTACATTTGTTAACGAACAGAAAAAAAGTAAAGAGCTTGCGCCATTATTACAATTAGTAAAAGATGGGAATGAGACCAATTACGGAATTGTTAATGGAGTTTTAGTCAAGAAAAAAAGTAATAAATTGGGGGAAGTAGAGAATTTGATTGTTGTTCCGGAAATTGTCCGGGAACAAATAAAAGCTATGTGTCATGAAGGGACCTCAGGTCATCTGGGAGTTCTGAAAACGAAAGATAGATTGGTGAGGCAATTTTTTTGGCCAAATTGCTATAAAGAAGTAGAAGCTTATGTTAGAAGTTGCGACGCGTGTCAACGTGTGGGAAAGGCGAATGATCAGAAAAAAGCCCCATTAGCTACTGTACCAATCATATCAGAATTATTTGCCAAAATAAATGTTGATGCTTGTGGGCCTTTGCCAATGTCCACTGAAGGTAATAAATACTTAATTACGGTAATGTGCTTGGCTTCAAAGTACCCAGACGCTGTCCCAGTGCCAGATATAACTTCGAAGTCGGTTGTAAACGCACTTCTACAAGTTTTTAGTCGAATGGGTTTTCCCAGGGAAACACAAACTGATCAAGGGAAATCGTTTATGAGTGTCTTAACTGTGGAGTTTTTGCAGAAGTTTGGAATAAAAATAGTCAGGAGCTCAGTGTATCATCCACAAAGTAACTCGATAGAACGCTTCCACCGTTCCTTGAAACGGATTTTGAGAGTCTTATGTATTGAAGCTGCCCCAAATTGGGAAATTCAACTACCTGCTGCACTTTTTGCTTTAAAGACAGTTACCCATGAGAGCACAGGCTTTAGCCCCGCAGAATTGGTACACGGCCAAAATTTGAGAACTCCAACCGTACTATTGTACGAGAAATGGTTGGAACCCCCAGAAAAAAACAATACGGTTGTCGAATACATCTTTGATTTGATAAATAGGCTACGACAAAGTAGAGAATTAGCTGCGGAGTCGATGGAAGATAAGAGAAACAAAAGAAAAAAATGGTACGACAAAAATGCCATTAAAAGAGAATTTCAGGAGGGAGATACGGTATTAGTCTTAGAAGTAAATCAGCCCCATAAATTAGCTCCAAAATGGAAAGGACCCGGTAAAATCGAGAAAAAGTTATCAGAAACTAATTACGTAGTCAGCTTTCAAGAGAATCAGGCGGGAAATAAAGTATATCACATTAATATGCTAAAACCATATTACAAGAGAGTTGAACTTATAAATATGGTAGATTTCGTGGAAGGGGAATTATCTGAACCATCAGAAATTGAGGAGGATTTTCCTTACATGGTAACTGACCCCAATGTATTTGATTTTAATGAAGTCATTGAGCAAAATTGCCTGAGAGAAAGACTGAATGATGATCAAATCCTAGAATTGAGGAATTTGTTGGTTAAGTTTTCTGTACTATTTTCCAATATTCCAGGGAAAACTGATTTGGTCCAACACGATATTGAGCTAATTAGTGACAAGCCCGTACAAAGTAAACCATATAGGATGACAAATCGGCAGAACGAAATCTTAAAGGTAGAGATCGAGAAAATGTTAAAATACAAAATTATAGAGCCAGGTGCATCAGAATACACGTCACCTATGATCCTCGTTGAAACTCCTGGTAGGGATCCTAGACCATGCATAGACTACAGAAAGTTGAATGAAGTAACGCGTACCCAGTTTTATCCGATACCCAATATCGAACAACGGGTAGAAACAGTGGCTTCCGCTAGATTTATCTCTCTGATAGATTTAACTAAAGGGTATTGGCAAATACCGTTGAGTCAAAAGGCCCAGAAAATCGCTGCGTTTGTAACTAATTTTGGAGTTTATAGACCGTTACGTATGCCTTTTGGGCTTAAGAATGCTCCATTTTATTTTAGTAAATTGATGAGTGAAATCTTATCGGGGTGCGAGAAGTATGCCATGCCATATTTAGATGATATCGCAATTTTTTCTGAAACCTGGGAGGAGCATTTAAAACATTTGCACGACATATTGGAGAGGGTAAAAAAGGCCAGGTTGACAATCAAACCGTCGAAGTGTAAGTTTGCACAGGACGAGGTACAATACCTAGGTCACATAGTAGGAAGAGGTAAACGTTCGCCGTCAGAACTCAAAATTAAAGATATCCAGACTTTTCCAGTTCCTAGTACGAAGACAGAAGTTAGAGCTTTCTTAGGTTTAGCTAGTTATTATCGACAATACATCCCAATGTTTTCGGTTATAGCTGCTCCACTAACGGATCTATTAAAAGGGAAAAGTAAAAGGGGGAAAATTACTTGGGATGCGAAATGTAATGAATCATTTAACGTGCTTAAAGAAAAGCTTTCTAGTAAACCAGTCTTACATGCGCCAGATTTCTCCAAACCATTTATATTGCAGACAGACGCGTCAGATGTAGGGTATGGTGTTGTACTGGCACAGAAAAATGTAAAGGATGAGGAACATCCAATTTTGTATATCAGCAAGAAATTTAACCCTTGTGAAAAGAACTACTCAACAACTGAGAAAGAGTGTGCTGCAATTATCCACGGAGTAAAAAAATTGAAGGGTTACATCGATGGACAGACCGAATTAATTATCCAAACGGATCACAACCCATTGGTTTGGATAAAAACCAATGCTGGCAATAATGCCCGACTGTTACGATGGGCCTTGACCATGCAGTCTTATAACTACAAAGTGGAACATAAAAAGGGTAAAGACAATTCAAATGTGGACTGCCTGAGTCGAAATCCCTTATATGCGGGTTAAACTTAAAACCTACCACCTGTATAAACATATCATTGAATATTTTGATTAATTTGAATGTGTGTTGTCCCTTTTGTTACCTTATGTTTTATATAATCTGCATATGTGTATTCTTGTATGTATGCTTAAAAATTTATGTTGCTTAAACATCGTTATGTTTGGCCTGATATTGGGTGGAGAACACCGGTTTTGTTTGTATTAAAACTCTATTATGCAACAAACAGACTGTTTATCGTTCACCACCAACGAACATTTGTTTCCCCTGTGTCCGGGGAAAACAAATTCTGGGGTACGGAGGATTTTACTTCTGTAACATCTCCAACGCCAAAGTCGCCAGATTGGCGAGTTGGCATCAACGACGAGGAGTGTGGCGGCCCGCCTGAATAGAGAGAGGAGAACGGCGATCGACATGATCGAGGAACATAAACTTTGGATTTGTGTAAATGTCTACGCTCGGGTTTTTGTTTTTGTTTATTAGTGTTCCTTTTGTTTGTGCGTCCATGTGTGTGTGTGCAATAAATGTTTGTGTTCAAAAGTCCTTCCTGGCTGAACTCAATTGATGACGACGTTACACTGCTTAAAACATTTCAAGTATGCAAAATGTTTGGATAAATATTAATAAAATTTTGAAACTTTATAAATAAATAATAAAAAATAGGTTATTGTAGAGTAATATTCAAATCTGTCAAGCAATATCTTAAACACAAAGTCTGCTAAATTAAACATTTTAAGTACTTATAGAACGTGAAAGTATTAATTTTGAAATAAAAATTAATAAGCATAAATATATTTTTCTTTCAAATAAAATGGCTTGGAGAACAGATCCTAAATTAGAATGAAAAACTAAGCAAAAGGTTTGAGTTTCTTAACTTTAAAAGGAAAAGTGAATAAAGCATTAGAGTTAGAAATAATTTTTGATTTACAAATAAAACTTCAAACAAGTTATCAACTTTTCATTGCATCAAGGTTTCTTATGAAATATGATTGTGAATAAATCAGTAAGGAAAAATCTTTTGTGATTAATATTTCTGTATATAAATTCCATTCCAAATGTTTTCATACAAATAGAGATAATAAACAGAATAAGGTCAAAAAACTAACTTTAATTCAAATCACTTTGAATTAATAATCTTCTTCAATACTATTTGAAGATAAATATTTTTATGAAAAAAAGGATGCTCATTGCATTTCAATGAATCCTTGAGACAAATGATCTAGGAATGCGCAGAGAGGTCCCCCCCCCCCTATATTTTGAATTAAAACATAGCTTTAACAAACTGAAGCAATAATAACAACAATCAATTTGAAGATTCAAGTTGCTATAATGGAATGTCTTCTTGAAGTGAATTTGCTTTAAACAGTATATTAAAAAACATCACAAAGACCTCAGATCATTATTGATAAAAAATAAAAGGAAAATTAGAACATAAAAAAAAGCAGTAAACTCCCGCTTATCTGCCAGCCTATTATCCAATGATCTTTCAGGCTTTTTTCTTTTCTTTTTTTTTTGAGGGGGGAGGGGAGCGACGATTTATTGAATGTAGAAAAATGCACTCATTTTAATCTATGCAAGCAGCAGCCACAAACCAGCTCTTACTCACGTTGACAGACGTAAATATTTAAAAGAGCAAGATGCTATTGAAAAAACTCCAATCCTAAATTGGGAAGAGTTTTAAAATGAAAAAACAAAAATAACTAACCATCTTTTTTGTAAAAACTTAAGGTATATGCAAATGTTACGGTTATTTATTTTTTTAATGTATAAGTGTTTTAATGTTTGTTTTTAGCTTATACATATATTTTTCACGTCCAATGCTATCGTTTTTAGCTACAATTTAAATGTATGTGTGAGGCATTATTGTTTTGTTTTGGCTATTGAACACTAGTATCCTTTTTTGCCTGTTTTGCAGATCATCCGCAATATCTAAATATGCACAGTTACCATGCCACCCTATTCCAAAGATAGTCGGGAGTTTAACAGTATATAAATCCTCAAATGCATAACAAAAAAACATTCTGTACTTCAAAGCTGTGAAAATATAAGAACTGAAAAGAAATGCAACTGAATATTCATTGAATATTTAGAACATACTAAAAATAAATAAATGCAAGAGAAAGAAGAAAATACATATAAATAAGCATAAAAATTGTTTGTGATATATGAGAAATCCTTTACCTCCAACCCTTAAAATAATATTTATCCAAAAAAAAAAAAAAAACATTGTTTAAATTTATATATTGCATTTGATTTTTAAAGTAACTTTTTGATGATTGAATTATGTTAAAAAGTAAACATGCATATTTTGTGGTACAAATTACGCACACATAATGAAATATTAACAAAAGTAAGAAAGTCGTGAAGTAAAAGTCATCACAGCATTCAAAAGTATAAACCAAGAATCTGCAATATAATACCTAATAAAGAGGGGATAAACTTTTTGTCTCGTTAAAACATTCTAAATTGATTCAATTATTAAAAATTTAGTTAATTTTATTCTATTCAAAAAAAAGTTTTAAAAGTGAAGCACTAATATAAACCTTGTTAAAGCACTTAAAATTAATGCCCAATTCACTTTGTTGACATTTATTTATAAATTCTTAGAGCATTAATTGAAGAATTGATGCTTTGAAAAGGTACATTATTCCATTATTTTCAAAATATATAAAAATTAATATAACTGTTACAAAAAGTAAATCACTCATAACAAGACGAATGTTACTAGAAAAAATTTTCATACAGCTACCATAGATACACATTCATTAAAACTGAAAACAAATACTGAAAATAAAGGTTTCTAATTTTCTTCGCTTGTGATAGCAAAGTTTGATTTTATAAAGATGCCATAATGAAGATGAATGAAGTCCAAAATGAATAGTAAGTTCAGTTATTACATAACAAAGAAATTCTTATTAAATTCAAACCATTATCTTCTGAATTTGACACTTGCTGCTGCCAGTAGTTATTACATTAGCCAAATTTCAATATCAGAGCATTCACATGATAGCATCCAAGCTCGACTATACAAACAATTCACACAACAAAGCCCAAAACACTTGTCCGTGAAGTTCTTGAATGGAAATAGCCTCGGCTTCAGAAATTACTTTTGTTAAATACTAGTTTCATGGATTTTGGTCGGTTCAACCAAAAGATGATAGCCTCGAGCTATCGGGCTCGTCACATTGGCCCGATTGTTGTTATTTGTGGTCGTAGTTAGTGAGGTGCTGGAAGAGGGAGATGAGGAGTTGACAGGAGTAATACTTGTAGTAGTGGTTGGGGAATTTGAAGGTGTTTCCTGTACTTGGTTGGAGGGACGATTCTGATGAGTAGGTGTACGGATCATCAAGGGTGCCGTTTCATGAGTTTCACTTTCAGACGAGTTATTCTGGGGAGGTGGTATAAACTGGGTATTGTTGTGGTTCATGTTCCTCACAGAGTTGTTAGAGTAAACAGCATTTTTTTTAGAATCAGCCATATCGTAAGGATAATCATTGGGAGATGGGGTTTTCACATCTTCATCTATGTAACTAATGTCAGAAAGCTGCTTGGGGTGACTACGAGAACTACGTAAGCTGTGTAAACTATGTAAACTATGAACACTACGTCTTTCTTCCATGTCTTCCAAAGTGCTCTTAAAGGCTCTTACTACTCTGAGCTGTCAAAGGAAAAAAAATGGAAACATACATACAAATAGCAATTTCAAATCAAAAAAATAAATAAAACAAAAACTTAAATGCACATTCAAAGCTACTACACAATTCATTAAAAAAATCAAGACTCGTTTCTAGCAAGACTTTCATAGACATGCCAATGATTAAACATAACAAAACTTTTGAACTGAAAAAGGTCTGCGTGATAACGTTGCTATACTAAAACTATTATATACCCAGCAAAAATTTCTATTTTTGCCTAACTATGAATAGTAGTCATAAATGAGAGCTTTACTAACTTCACAATACTAAAAGTCAACTAAATATAACAGAAAAAGATTTTTTGAAAAATATACTAAACTTACAAAGTAAAAATTAATTTTTTTTGGTGTTCTTTTGTTTCTTACAACAGTGAACATACATTGCAGAAGTATCTTTTTACCTTTTTCAATTCAGACTAAGCATGCTTTTATGAAAAAGCTGTTACTACAGCTGTATTATTGTTGTACTTTTTTTTCCACTTAGAAGTAAGTATAAAAAATAAAAGTCAACAATCAGCTGCAAATAAATTAAAAACCCTTTTTGATATGGAAGTCATGCATTCATAAGTTTAATTCAAACGCTGTTAAGTTATACAAGAGGAAAATATGATTAATAGCACACTTGTAAATAGATTCATGTTGTTTGAGTCAGATTATTAATTTAAGATTCCAAAACTCTTATATTAATATGAAAGAAAGTCTTAGTATGCCAAAATCTTTTTTAAATAACTTTATAAAAACAAAGCATTTAAATACAAATTAGATGGATGAAAAGCTATAAGTGCTTAAGAGTACTAGGATATAACGATTTACATCCTATATTTTGATAACTTTTTTACCGAAGTCGTTTTTCAGTTCTTCAATTAAATCGTAATAGTAACTTAAGAAAGTAAGTTACTTCTTTATCAATCTTATTTTCAGAGAAACAATCATAATTGAAACACACTTAAAATGGTATTTACAAAGACTTTCAAAAAGAAATGGTGAGTATCATTACTTACTTCTTAACTATTAGAAAACAATGCAGTCAAATGCAAAAGTTTTAGCTTAAGACCAAAAAAGACAATAAATGAAGGGGGAAAATAAAATGAAAATTATGTCTTTCAAGAGCAATACTAAATCATTAGCATTAAGTATGCAACACATTTAACTTTTTACATAAGGAAAATGATGACAAAACAAATTAAATACATTTGTTCTATCATTTTATCTTATAAAATTTTCTCTTTTTCGTTTATATCTCTCTTGATATTATATATATATATATATATATATATATATATATATATATATATATATAGGCAATTCCACTGGTAACAGACTGACATTTCTGAAGCAAAAACATAAGTATTTAGTCACATTCCATGCAAAATATACATTAATTTTTTTTTTCTCTTGGTTTATTGTTCGTTTTGTGCTAAATTTAATGGTCTAACTGAATTTTTAAAATAATTTTTGGTTTATTTGCAAAAAATAAAATAAAATTAAAAAAAATTAACATGGTAAATAATTGAGGATTTAGCACTTTCATGGAAAGTCACAGTAATTATGTTTAAGAGTTCTCTTTAAAAATCATATAAAAATACTTGGAGTTCAATTACAAAATTAAACTTAACTTAAAAAATAAACAAGAGAAGATCTTTTAAACAACTTACTCAAAATATTGTCATGTAATAATTTTTTTAAAATAACGAATCTTTATTAAGTGTTTTAATAGTAATTAAAATTTACTTAAATTCGAAAGCTTGTTAGAGTGGTTTTTTTCATTATTTCAAGCACTAATACTGGATTTAACAATTTACTAATAAAAACCTTCATCTAAAAATAAATTATAAAACTTTTTTAGAGAAGTTAACAAGTAAAAATTTACGAGTTGCTATTCTATATAACAATTGCTAAATATACACATACGTAACTATATGTAACTATTAGAGTCGTTAATAAAAGAAAGGTAAAGTCTAATGTTTTTATTTAATTCATATTTTGTGTACCTTATTAATTTGAGTAAAATTATTATGATTAAATAGAACCACTGTTAACAGTAAAATTACAAAGCATTTTATGTAGCAAGCAGTTCAATTTGAAGCTTCAAAAAATTCAAGCTAAAATTTCATGCAAAAAATTATGCAGCATGCATCTTTGTCAGATAAAACAAAGCGTTCTAATTGAAGAGGAAAAAAAACAATGCTTTATTACTTAGTGCATTAAATGAAAAAAGGAAACAAAATGCAGTAAAGCTATTACACAATTGGAAAAAGAAAATAAAAGAAAGCAATGCCTCAAAATATCTTTGTCCACTGTGAAACACAGTAGTCTCAAACAAGAATGTTGGACACTAACATTTTAAGGAGTAACATGTTGGGTTAAAAAAAAAATGTATATATACATATATTAATGACTTTTTTTGATCAAATAGCAATGCCAAAAAAATGTTTTTAATGAATTTAAGTTGGAAAAAAATGCATTTTATTTTCATTATCAAAAAAGAATAAAGTATATGATTTGAGGCAGTACTTTGTAGTAAGAACATAAAGAGGACGACAAATGGAAGACAAGTGTTTGCAGCAACTTATGTTTAATAGCAACTTTGGAAAGTGATGGGACTTGATAGGATGAAATAAGTGTCTTAAGTCTTGCACTGTGCATGGGTGTCAGATAGTTGTGGTGCAGACACAGCGAACTAGAAATCCACAGCGATCCACAATTTGAGACCTAGGCTTTTATACAGCATGATACACAATACATATCATTAATGCAAAGCAAAAAATTTTAAACCAGAGGAATTTTTTCCTGGGATTTTATTTTTCTAAATACTACTAATATTTGAAAAATAGAAAATAAATAAAAATATGATAAATGTAGTGCGTTTAAAGCAAGGGAAAGATATATAAAAGTAGTTAGCTTTTATTTTGTATAACAAAAACTTTCTTTCATAAAATAAAGCTAAACATTTAAAATATATTACACACATTTCAACAAGTGAAACATCTTCCTAAAATTTTATAGGTACATCATAACACTGCATTTTGCACAACGTTTTTAGTTCCTAAAAGTACTAAAAAATATGAGCATCAAATTAATGCTAATAATTTTTAGTACTGATGATTTCAAACAACAATAATATGCAATAAAATATTTAATGATAAAATGATTTTAAGGAATTAAATCTGTGTAATTAAATCTGTGTAATCATTTAATGCAGAAAATACCTTGCTTCAAAGTAATTTCAAAGGTTTGCCAATTTTTCTAACATATGAAAAGTTACAGGTTATATCCTTGAAAATTTCTCATTAAAATGACTAAAGTACTCCAGTTTATCTTAAAAATAATTAGATTCAATAACTTCTACATCAAAATGTCATCAAATTAAAACTCAGCAATAAAATGCAAACTAAGCATTTTGCCAAAAAGCAATATACCAAAATTTGGGGAATATTTCCAGGATAATAAATGTAATAAATGCCTTTGGAACAATATTATTAACAAGTAAACAATATACTAATAATAAAACTGCATTTAATAAAGCTAGAGTTCACAAACGTTTGAGGGCATATAGACTAGATGTGTATGAACATAGGTCTTAACATCCTGCAAATAAGATTCCAAGGAAGGAAGGAAAAAAAAAAAAAACAATTTTTATAAAACTATCATTGATGATTTTATTTTACAATTAAAATATCATAGAAATAAATGTTGATAAGATTTTGAACAAATGAATGAATACCAACATCTTTTTTGGTTAAACATTTAAATAGGACAACTTAATAAGTTCACATGTTTACCCTAAGCGAGAATCTTTTGGAAAATTTTAATTTATATAAAAAGAAATGAAGTTCAAAAGATTTTTGTATGCACATAAAAAATAGATAAAATAAATTATAAATTAGGAAATAAAAAAATACAGAGTTTTCTTTTTTTTTTTTCGGGGGGGGGGGAGAAGCATATTAATAAGAAATAAATATTTTAACTGGGAGCAAATTTAAATACTTCATTTCTTTCGATGCATAAACCAAAATATAAGTAGGTATGACTAATCATATATTATAATTTTTCAAACATAATAAACATTTAAAATATTTACTAACTAAGATATGGGAATAGAGAAAGTACATTTCTCATACTCATTCCTTGATGGAATAAAATGTGTGACCAACACAAGAAAACTTTCATACATATGCAAAACAGAAACAAAGAAATTTCCAGATTTGAGGTCAAAAAAGTAAATTTTCTATGTTTTTCAGGGGATATACCCCTAAACCTTTCACCCCTGAGAACTACAAAGCAACAAATATTATTCCAAAGGCACTTAATGCTGCATTGTTTTAAACTATCTTTTACAATCTAAGTAAACACACACTGAACTGACAATGAATTAAGAGGTAAATAATGGGTTAAAAAAATGAAATTTATTCCATGCCCCATATCGAGATTAAAATACATTTATTTCAGCAACCATTGTTATGTTCTTGAAATTTCACATTTCATCACATTTGTTAAAAATTTATTCTGTTTGAAATATAGAAGCATGCTTTACAGTAAATAAATACTTTAAACAAAACCAAATTACGAAAGCAAAACAAAAAATTAATAAGCAAAACGCATGATTGGTCCAAACTAAAATAAGTAAATTTGATTTCATGTCGAAAAAAATAAAACAAAAATGAGAAAAAATACATGCTTAGCTCTTAGCAAAAATACTCAAGTACAAATATATATAAATCAATATTTAAAAGATTTTAAACAGAGACTTAAAAATGACATCGTGCAAAGCATGATATATATCCCAAACATGCATTTTAAAAATATTTTTTTGAAATGCGTTCTAAAAGAGAACAGCTTTAGCCTTTGAATAATAAAATTTCAAAAAAGTTCATTTAACAATAACATCTTTCAAAGTGCTAATCCTAATAAAGACATTATAAACAACTCCAAGTGAAAGATAATTTTTTTTTTCACATTCACCATTTCAAAAAATGAAAAAAAAAAAAAAATCTCAAGATTATGCATTAATCAATGCAAGTAGCTACTTTAATTGTAACTCATAAAACTCTATTAAGAGTTCAAAGAGAAATTACATAAAAAGAAACGTAAAATGTTTAGGAATGAAAGTTCGCATGAATTCTGATGAAGCATACAATTTTAATACATATTATAAAATGCCAGTTGTAAAAAAAAATTAATAACTCTAAAAACTCATAAAATTTTTGATATGCAAAATAGTTGTGTTTCCCCCAAAACTTTACTTAGTATAAAATAGTATGCATGATAATGTATAACATTTTAAATGAAAGCGATGGAGAAACAAACTGTCTCATTTTAGTTCTACATTAAAAACTTAGTTTTTACTACACAGCTTAACATAAGCATTTCAAATGAAGTTGCACCTGTGTAAATAAAACTGAGATGGGATTTCATGAGTAGAAAATATGAAATTGCAATAATTAATTTTTACTTGACGAGGACTATATTATTGATGGCTTAAGTTGATTAAATATGATTACTTTGCATCAGATATGATGTCTCTGCATATAAATTTAATTTGAAATGATAAAATATTTTTTTTTACAATGGAGGTAAACAAGTTATAAACTAACAATGTTTCTGAGGCTTATTAATTTAAAAAGAAAAAAAAATTCTATCAGGGAATAATGATTTTGAAGACGAGATGAATAAGGTTTACCAGATGTTGAAATAATTCCAGGAATGTGATGTATTCAGTGAAACTAAATGCTAAGTTGCAGGGCAAAATAAAAGAAATTAATAATGATTTATATAGCTGGTGCATATTAAACAGAACTTATTTCTCAAATGCTTTTACTGTCTCATTTGAGATGCATCAAAAATTTTACAACAGTGGGAGTACTTTTGTTAGCAGAGACTTTTGTTCTTTTCAAAGACTTCGTCTCCTTTCTCTTTCTGTCTTTCCCAAACATTATTTTTGCGTTTTTCACCAGGCATTTTTGGTTTCAACAAAGCGACCCATGCAAGAAGTATCTAAAGTTAAGTGTAGTAATCTATTCATGCTATTTGATTGAATTTTTAACAATTTTTAAAGCATGTTTATTTAGTCCTGGACAAGTTTTTCCAATAACTCAATAAATAATATGCCTTCAAGGGTAAAACACATGAAGATTTGTCTTAAACATTACAAAATAAGATGTCAAGTCTTTCGATATATTTTTTAAAAGTATTATAAAGCAATGTGTAGAGGCAGGAGGCACTGCAAATAAACCAATTGGTAAACAGCTTTCAGATATTCGGCACAAATTAGTGCTATTGAGTTCATGTACATTTATTTACATCTAGTCTTTGGAGTAAGTCATTTTAAATAAGTAGCAAAGAAAGCTAATAACAGAATGATAAGTAATTAAATATTAACTTCTAAGGGCCTCTAAAAAGAAAGTAAAGAATTAAGAGTTTGAATACTTTTGAAGCTATGTATACAGTTACTGTATTTTCGGGGATAAGCGCTGCGGCGCATACAAAAAAAAAGGTCAAAAAATTGCCACTGTGGCGGATATAACGGGTGTGGCAGATATAGTGTTTTTTTTTCCCTCCAAGTAAAAAAAATTTTTTTTCTTGGAAAAAAAGTTGAAATTATCGCCGATAGATGGCATCATATGTATCTTCTTTCAACCTTCGACCTCAAGCAACGAGAAAGCAAGATGGTGGAAGCGAGGTGTTTCAGCCCCTAGCACGTGTTACACACGGAGGAGCGAAACTTAAGCACGTGGCCGAGCGAGCCCCAACGGAACAAAGGGGAAGAAGCATTGTTAGCAGGAGTTGTAGGGGAGGGGATTGATGTTTCACTATTGTGAAGGGGATAAATCCCTCTCACGAAAGTGGGTTGCTCGGTGGGTGGTCAAGCGACTTGATAAGAAACTTGTTTCCTAAAATTTAATTCACTCACATCATCGCATTTGTTGCTGTCGTTTGTGTGTTATTTGTCTTATCTTTTTGTGGATTTTTTTCGTGGAGTGCTTATTTTGAAATGGCTTCAGAGTGATTGCGTAGTTACACTGCTGCTTTCAAGCTGGAAGTTATTTCAAAGACGGAAGAAATTGGAAACTGTCCAAAACGGATCCCATGGAGGAAGCGGCGTGGAAATGTCCGGCCTCCCAGGTCATCCCCGGTGGACTGACAAAGAAATTGCAGCCGATGGATTTAGTTCCCAACCACAGTTTTAAGACTCATAGGCGGCAGCAGTGGATAGTGAGCGGACTCCACGAATATACGAAGAGCGGCAACCCGAAGATTTCGTAGGCGGAAGTGGCTGAGTAGGTGAGTGCTGCATGGGATGCGGTGACGCTGCGCACCATAATTTCCGGCTTCACGGAGACAGGTCCGATTCCCCTAATTCCAGATGTTGCAGAAGAGGTTTGCGACTTGGATGATGAAGAAAATAGCCTGGAGCTGGATGAGGGCCTCTCAGGGATGTTTGCCTCGGACAGTGATTTCGGTGGATTCTAAATCGCGACCACTCAAAACAGCGTGCATATAGTGGCGCCGACCATTTTAAAAAAATGTAGAGCACCATGAGGAGAAGGGTCCGCGTCTCGTGCTCTGCATGACCAACCGATGTCTCCTCCCCAAGAAAGAAAATTATATAGTTAAAAATATTTGAACATTTCTTTCATTTTCACTTCAATCCAGCTTTATTTGTTTTTCATTGTGCTTTTACGTTGTTGAATGTTGGGTGCGGAGCTTATAGAAGGTGCGGCGCTTACACGGAATTTTTTTTTGTTTTGATCTTTTTTATCGGGTACGGCGCTTAATCCCGAAAATACGGTACTATTTACATTTGCAGTTGAGTAGAAATAAATTATGTATATATATAAACATATAAATGCTAAAAAAAAAAACTTTCGAGCCTAACACTTAAAGTTAACACTTTATAACATAATTTATATAGATGTTAATTATTTAAATGCATTATATGGGTATATATCACTAGCCCTGTATTCACCGTTAAAAGCAGTACTGAGTTCAATGAGCATCTTATATCTATTCAAAACTAAAATACCTAACCTCTACATCCTTAGTCTCGGATCCTTGCATGCATCCAAATACACAGACGCATTTTTCAAGCATAAAAGTTCATGTTGATTTTAAGAACACAGGATTACAATTTGAAATGCTATGCTGCTGTCGTATTAATGATAAATGTTCATTAGAAGTAAAATACAATCAATATAAGTAAAAACAATCACTTGGACTGACCTGTGTTTGTAACCTTGTAAGTCCCCTAATCCATAAAATTTGGCCTGTCCTCTTGACATCTTGAGACAGAGATCCGCTGCTGCCATCTTCTACTAAGGAAACATTACCCGCCATTTCTTCTGGAGGACCTGAGCCCCAAGTGAAAGTCTTTGGTATTCGTTTTGTAGGTATTGTAGTGATCAACTGTCCCCAAACTAACACTCCACATCCCAAAAATATACACCACAGCCATTGATCAATAGTTAGTGCAGCAGTAGAAAAGGCATAACTACCATACTGAACAATAACAACCTAAAAAAAAAAAAATAATTGAATTAGATTCAATATAATATAATATATACCAGTGGTTCCCAACCTTTTACAGTTACCGCCTCCTTTTGGACTGAAAATGGTTTCAACGCCCCCTGTGCGGACGGGCAAGAAACTGGAAGAGAGGGAGGATGTACAGCAGTTTTCTTGACCGGTTTAACTGAATAGTTTTGCCCTTTAAAACCTAAATGTAAACTATTTCTGTTGATGTTGAGGGAACGATAAAGGTTCGGGAGTTTTTTCCGGGAATTTTTTTCATTGAACTTTGAAAACACAACTGCTAGCTATCTTTTTTGTTATTACGGCGATGCTATGACAACACAAAAAGTCGGTCAAGTCTGATATTTCGCTTCTAGAAATTTTTTGAAACCGACTTCCTAAAAACGCAATTTTAGGCTTTTTTTGGTCATGATTGGAGAAAGAGAAGGTGGGCCGTTCGAGAATCCCTCCCGTAATCATTTTTTTGAAAAATCATTAAGCTGTCTTTTAAAATGAAAGTTTCCATAGTTCTTCGACAGAAATGTCTAAGAACAAAATTTTAAGTTATGTGTGGTTATACAAATACAAATACAAATACAAATGTGGCGACCAGCAGCAGGCTCAGGGCCCAACTTGGCTGGTCCTAGTCAAATTAAAGACCCCAATGAAGATCAATGGCCCTCTTAAAGCCATCTACTCCATTGCTCTTTACCGCCTCTTCCGGTAAGCTGTTCCAAGTTCCCACTACCCTGCTAAAATAGTAATTTTTTCGAATTTCCAGGTTCGCCTGAGGTTTAAACAGCTTAAAACAATGACCCCTTGTCCTGCTTTCCTTGCAAAAATCCAACCCTGCAACATCATTCATTTTAATAAATTTAAATAACTGAATCATGTCCCCTCTGGTTCTCCGTTGCTCAAGACTATACATATTAAGCATTCTAAGTCTGGAATCATAGTCTAAATTAGAAAGTCCATTCACTAACCTTGTAGCCCTCCTTTGTACCCTTTCCAATAAATTAATGTCTTTCTTCAGATAAGGAGACCAAAACTGAACAGCATACTCCGTATGGAAGAAAAAGAGGTAGTTGGTTCTGGAAAGAGCCCTTGGAACTTTTTTATAAGTGAAGTTTTCAAAAAGCAGATTGAAACTTTTTTTTTTTTTGGTTATCTTATTTAGGTTAGCAGAGAGGGGTGTGGGATTTAGGAATCTTCGAACAATTTTCAAATGGAAGTCAATAAAACACAATTTTAGGTTATTTTAGATAGTTAGGCCATGAAAGGGGGGGGGGGGGCGACCTCTAAAAGCATTTCCAAAATTTAAGTGTTATTGGAGAGTTTTGAGCTATCTCTGATGACGTTAGGAAAAGAATCAGGATTCGGAAAATATCCCTAGAAAATAAATTTTAAAGCTTTTCTCACCGATCTATGAGAAAAGGATTTCCTACCTTCCCCGCCCAAAACATATTATCTCGAGCAAATTTCAAAACATACCCACCGCCTCCTTACTGCCCAAAATATGTTCACCGCCCCCCTGCTGCCCAAAACACGTTCACCGCCCCTCAACATCTTCTCACCGCCCACCAGGGGTGCGGTATCGCCCACGTTGAGAACCACTGATATATACTAATAATAATAAAAAAAACTTTTAAAAATAATTCAAGTGTCTTTTTTCTGTAAAGGTTAACTGAAAACTAGTTGGAAGTCCTAAAATTGATTTAAAAAAAAAAAAAAAAAACAAACATCAGGACAAGAAAACTGAAAATCAAGATAAGGGCGAAACCTTTTTTTATCAGGAAAATTGGGAATATCAGTACAGCTATGAAGTCTGAAAAAACAACAGCAAAAAATAAACATTTTAAACAATCTTCCAAAAGATGACAGCTGTTTTCTAGAAAGTTTATAGTATTTTATTTTCAATTTTTCAGTCACTGTTTTAAAACAATATGAAAGCATCTAACAAGGTACTTTCAAAGGACAAGATTAAATTTCATGAACAATGTTTGATGATAGTCTTTTGTTACTCAAAAGGATTGAAAATATATTTTAAATTTCTTTTTCAAACATTTGTCATTGGATTAAGCAATGATTATTACACACTGAATGACTTTGAAATCAACATTCCAATGTTTTTGACATAAAGAGATATCTTGATGCCAATTGATCTTAAAATTAGCAGCTAAGGAAGGTTACATCTACAAAGAATGGTATGATTTTCTTATTTATGGTTTGCATTTAACACAAGATTCAAAGCAATAATTATTTATAAGAGTAAACTCTGAAGGTAGAAGAAGGGGGGGGGGGGTATGAAAATTTAAGCATTAAACAGTTTTTAATATATTCAAAAGTTGAGGAATAGTTTTGGAGAGAGGAATTATTCGCTTTTGCTTTCTTAAAAATATGAAGCTCCAAAAAGTTTTAAATAGTTTAAAAAATAGTTTTTTGAGCTTTTATGATCAAACACTCATTTTCTAACGTATAAACCTTTTTAATTTCTGCAACCTACACTTATTGCATTTCCTTGGTTAAAATAAACATTTTGAACAAGTTTAATGCTTCTTTTTTCTTAATGAAAAGGAAAACAAAATATTATAATGGTAACAAATACTTACTTGAGAAGCAGCTGTTATGATTAAAATACTATAAAAGATTGGATTTGTTAATAGGCCTTCAAAAATATTTCGTTCACCATGAATTTTTCTTGCATTTATTTCATTGAATAGAGTCATCATGACGAATGTATTGAATATAATTGTAAAATGTTCAGTGGGTTTTGAATGCAGTGAAGAATTTAAGCCTGAATCAATATCAAATATTTTATCCCCTGCAATGCAAAAGAATAAAATTAATGAAAAGTTTCAAAAAAGATACTAGTAATAGAGAAGATTTGAAAGTTAAAACTCAGAAGAATAAAATAGTAAACATGTATCAAACTATAAGGAAAGAAAGAAAAAACACACCACACCCAAAAAAAAAAAAAAAAAAATACCCAAAAAAAAAAAAAAAAAAAAAAAACCCAAAAATTTTTTTTTTCCCAAAAAAAATTTTATCCCGGTTTTTTTAAAATTCAAAGGGGGGTTTTTTTTTTTAAAAAAAGTGAAGCAAGGGGCCCAAAAAACCCCCAAAAAAACAACTTTTAAAGGGTTTTTAAAAAAAAAAAAAATAAAAATTTTTTTTTTTATTTTTAAAAAATCCAAAAAAAATTTTTTTTTTTTTTTAATTTAAAAAAAAAAAACCCCAAAAAATTTTTTTTTTTTAAAAAAAAGGGCCCCTTTTTTGGGGGGGAGGGGGTTTTTTCCCCCCAAAAAAAAAAAAAAATTTAATTTTCCCCCCCCCTTTTTTTAAAAAAATTTTAAAAAACCCCAAAAAAAAAACCCCAAAAAAATTTTTTTAAAAAAAAAACCCCTTTTTATTAAAAATTTTTTTTTTCCCCAAATTTCCCAAAATTTTTTTTAAAAAAACCGGGGGCCCCCCCAAAAAGGAAAAAAGGGGGAAAAAAAAAAAAAACCCCCCCCCAAAAACCCCCAAAAAAAAAATTTTTTTAAAAAAAAATTTTTTTTTTTTAAAACCCCAAAAATTTTAAAAAAAAAATTTTTTTTTTAAAAAAAAAAAAAAACCCCCAAAAAAAAAATTTAAAAAAAAAAATTTAAAAAAAACCTTTAAAAAAAAAAATTTTAAATTTTTTTTTTGGGTTTTTTTTTTTTTAAAAAAAAAAACCCCAAAAAAAGTTCCCGGTTTAAAAAAAAAAGGGGAAAATTTTTTTTTTAAAAAAAAAAAACTAATAATTTTTTAAAAAAAATTTTTTTAAAAAAAAAAAAAACCCCCAAAAAATTTGGGGGGGGGTTTTAAAAAATTTCCCCAAAAAACAAAAATTTAAAAAAAAAAATTTTTTGGTTTTTTTTAAAAAAAAAAAAATTTAAAAAAAAAAAAAATTTTTTTTTTTTAAAAAAAATTTTTTTTAAAAAAAAAAAAAAAGGGGAAACAAACAAGAAATTTGGCTCTGCTGTGAAAACATCTTGCACGAGTAAAACAGTGAACGCAATGAGAAATAAGAAACATAAAAATATGAGCTGATCCTTAGGTACATCATTTGGCGAAATACATCATTCTATCTGAAGCAAATGCACCCACAGCTCGATCATAGCATCCTAAGACTGCAGTTTCGTCCTTATTATGGACTCCTCAGTTAGGAATAGCCAATGATCGAGCTGGAGGCAAATATCCTCTTATTGCAGCTAAGATTGCCAACAAACTGGTAGATAAAGTGAATTTATCTTACCAGCGAGCGTCCGCAAACCATGGTGCGGCTCCATGGTTTGAGCCATTGGGCCGCACCATGGTTTGCGGACGCTCGCTGGTAAGATAAATTCACTTTATCTACCAGTTTGTTGGCAATCTTAGCTACAATAAGAGGATATTTGCCTCCAGCTCGATCATTGGCTATTCCTAACTGAGGAGTCCATAATAAGGACGAAACTGCAGTCTTAGGATGCTATGATCGAGCTGTGGGTGCATTTGCTTCAGTTCTGCCTTAGCCCTGGCTTATGGGCGGTAACTCAATGCATACATTCTATCTGTTTGATGTCATTGGTTTATTTGGCATCATAATTTTAATATTCCTTCAAATAATTTTCATGTTCCTAAATATTCCCTGGCAAGAAAAAAAATGAAGGTTGAATTCTTTCAATTTTTCAACTTTTGAATCCTTTATTGTTTGTGGTGAATATTTCTAAAAATTGTAAAAAAATCTAAAAAACACAAATTTTAGCAAAAAAAAAGGAACAAAAAAAAAAGTAACAAATAAATTCAAAGACAATTTCTAGTTCTATTCTATATTCAAATGAGTTAATTTATTCAAACCACTTTTCGAATTTTTTCGGTCGAACCTCAAACGGTGTATGCTTTTTATTTTTATTTTTTAAAAAGTTGCGAAGTAGCGACTACAATTCGAAAGTAGTTTGTAGTCGCTACATTTAAAAAAAAAGTAGTTGCAGCTGTAATTAACTACATTTATAACAAAGTAGTTGTAGTTGGCTACAAAATAAATGTAGTTTTTCCAACCACTGGTCTGACTATACTAACAATTTAGAAAACATTAACTAAACTTGGAATCTATGATAGCAGGTAAAATATTCTGTAGAACGCTTGATTACAAAAAAAAAAATAAATAAATAAAAAGTATGGAAAATATTCAGATAATAAATGAGCATGTGCCGAACACTTGAAAACAATCAGCCAAATTAATGGTGCATTGCATTTGCAAAGAATATTATAAACATTTCCAAATATAAGTTAACTTAGAACGTTCCCGGATACTAAAAGTAAAATTCAGGAAACCAATAGTTTTAAATCATAGCTGGTCCTGCAGGATAAACTTCTAAAGCGAAAAAATACTATTTTGCTAATGCATCTATTCCAAAATTCTACTGAAAACAAAATTCTGAAGAGAAACAGGTATGATATAGACGAGAGATAAGAATACTATACAAGAATTACATTTTTCAAAACTGGCTGCAGATTTACTACAAATAGCTTTGACAATTTAAAATATTTTTCATATTCATGTCAAATCACATATTTTAAAGGGGGAATCTCTTGACTATAAAATAAGTAAATAAAATCAAAAAAAGTTTATAGAAACTAAGATAGTCCTCAGACAATGAAAAGAAAGCAACAGCCCAATTACATGCATATGGGTGATTCTCCAAAATCCGAACAATATGATGTCCCCGTAGGACAGCACAAAAATTATTTGACCTAGAAAGTTATTTTATTTTTTTAATTGTTAGAAATAATTATTCTGATGTTATTCAATTCATATTAAAGCAATTTTTCATTTATTTTTTTCTACAAAAATTTTTGAATAGCCAAAAAGTCACCTTTTTTGCATGTCCCACCCTGTTTCTAAAATGTAAATAAATTATTTTAAAATTTTACGTGAACATTGCACAAATTCCACTTGTAGTGTTGAATTATGTATAGTTATGAGTGTAATATAGTGTTGTTTTAGCTTATTTAAATGATTCTATAATCAGGTACATCATTTTGAAGTTTGTCCCCAGATTTCATGTCCCTCTCCTGGCCTACAAATTGGTTCAATTATTAAAGGCAAAAAGAAGGAATTTTGAATCTGCAGTACTATAACACTGTTTATTCTCATCACTTCTTTGGACTCATAGAGTATTTTGTCTATAGAATGTGTCTGCTGTTCGTATTATTATTCCTTAGTTCAAAATGAGGTATGTAACATTTTCGATGTCCCTCTCCTGGCCAACATTTCTGTTCTAAATAAAATAAAAATAATAATTCTGCCTGCAGTGTGTAATTGAGTTAAGAGGATAAAAGAGAAAAATACCATTATTTACCTTCTATATAATTCCGGGTAGAAATATCAGCCTTTTTTGATTAAAATGTCCCTCTCCTGGCGCAAAAAAAATGTCCCTCTCCTGGCGCAAAAAAAAAAATGTCACTCTAGCATTACTTTTAAAGCACTGGTAAAACATCCGGTAGAATAGATGGATTTATTTACCAAACATTAGTTAAAAATATTAAAAAGGAGTCTCATTTATTAAAAAAAGTATTCATTTAGAAAAATTTGAACTTTATTTTATGATTGTAAATCTCTTTCTTCATATAAATATTAAATTTGTCGGATGCTGCATCTCTTAAAACAGTGTTCGTTTAAGGAGGTTGTAAATTAGTTTTGTTTGTCAACAATAAACATAGTTTTTCATTCATGTTGAAGTTATTTCTTTGTTATTGTTGTAAAATTTCTGATAATCCTTGATAAAATTCATTTGTTTGCTCGCTTAGTGCTTCTTGTCACTCTCTCAATTTGAAAAAAATGACCCTCCCCTTTTTTGGGGTGTAGCATACTTAAAGTGAGTTCCCTCCATTTTTCTCTTAATAAGCTCCTAACAAAGAGTAAGTATGATTTTTTAAAGATTTTTTTGAGCATTTTTATTTTTATAGAGTTTGTGAGTCGAAAATGCCAGGTTTTTGGAGAATCACATATATACATGCATGGTTTTTTTCATACTATAAGCTAAATTCTTGAAAAATATACCATAAGCATACTTTCAACTAACACATCACTCAAGAGCTGAAAATGCTTTTACGACAATGGAATAGACATTTAAACAAACTATTATTAAACAAAGAACTGATCAGAAAATTAAAAAACATGTAGCTGGAATTCAAGAAAATTTCTACATTGGAATTAACTTTAAAACAAATGTTAAAACTAAAAATTAGAAGTTCTAGAAAATACTGGAAAAGTTTCAGAAAATAGTCAATGGTACGTAAAATGACAGCAGTTTACAAAAGCTTAAATTTCATCAGTCTTCGATTTTTTTTTTTTTTTTGATAAAATGTTGTGATTACAGAAGACTTTCCTTCTGCAATTTTATTCTATTTAAATAATACAAATAAAGCGGACTAATCGGACCAAAATGATAAAAAGCGAACTAATTGGCCCAAAACGATTAAAAAAAAAAGACTTTGGCAGGAAAAGCGGAACATTTGAACAGGTGAATGAAACTTTTTTTTTTTTTCGGTTTCATCATACATAGGGTCATCCAGGGGGAAAAGAATTTTCTTCCTCCAGCGCTCTTACTTTATCGGTACTGAGCGACGATTTTGATGGTCGAAAGAAAAGTTCCAAGGATATTTGTCACTTGGTCAGATTAAAAAAAAAAAAGTGACCAAAAACGTGACAAAATTAACATTTTTCCCAAGAAGTGACAAAAAGTGACTTTTGGTGACCAATGAAAAAAAAAAAGTGATTTTTAGTGAAAAAAGTGACTTGGTGAGAGCCCTGATATCACACACCAAGAATGAAAGGGCACATCTTTAATGCTAATCCAATTTAAAAAGTGCGCCTTTCATTCTTGATGCGCGATATAACCAACATTTTAAAAACTGAAATAAAAAAAGTCAGTCAAAAAACAAAAATAAGTGTAAAATGCATTTTAAATGTTTCATGGTGCAATTTCTTGTAATTAATAACACAAACTATTTACACAATATTATGTGCATGAATTTGTCTCACTTTCTTAAGAATTTCATAAAACTCATTATTTTTTACTACCTGGTTTCTTTAAAACCAGTCAGCTAAACACTGATAACAAAACAAAAACAAAAATATTAAAAAACTTCTTTTTTTTTTCTTTTTTATAATTAAAAACTAAAAAGCTGCTTCTTTCTTAAAACTGCATACTTAATTTTTTTTTTTTTTTACTGAAGTTTGAGATGTTAGTTCCTTTTTCACTTAAACATACATAATTTTCACGATAAAATGATTACAGACAAGATAACTACAGAAATTTTTTTAATTCAAGCTATTTAAAAGAGGTAAAAAACTAAAACAAAAAACCCATTTTTTGCATTCAAACGACTATGAAATATGTTACTCACTTCTATTGCACACGCTCCAATGAAAGCTACAATAACAGCAACAACATTAACAGTAAGCTGGAATTGGAGGAATTTCGCTATGCTATCATAAACATTTCGGCCCCACATAACTGCTTTAACAATGCTTGTAAAATTATCATCAGTTAGAATTATATCAGATGCTTCTTTTGCAACATCAGTGCCTGCAATGCCCTGAGATAAGAAAGAAACCATGTTAAAAATATCTAAAATTCCAATAGTAAAAGCTGAAAGCAAAATGAATAAATACTTTAATTAATAACAAAAAAAAAAAAAAAAAAGTAAAAAATTAGAATTGAAAGAGTATATGCAGAAATACTTAACTTAGTTGAGAAAAACTATGCATATCAAATAGATATGCACTTATCATTTCTGTGGTTAAAAATTTCAATTGTTCATAAAAATGAATGCTCACAAAATTCTGCTCAAAAGTTACATAGCTTCACTGTGTTATATTTAAATAATTATATCAATAGTAAAACAGATAATACTTAAAACAAATTAGACTAGACACAGCATTAATTCATTTAAGTTTTAAAATGCAATAAAAATGAAAGATTTGCTGTCTCATATCATAAAAACTGCAGTAAAACCTAAGTTACTCGATCTTTTTCTTTTTAACAAGAAAAATGCGAACCATTGCAAACCCAACATCAGCCTTCTTCAGAGCAGGTCCATCATTTGTGCCATCTCCTGTAACAGCAACAACTTCCCGATTTGCATTTAGTTTGCTATCTATTATTCCTTTCACTAATGTGTATTTATCTTGGGGCGAAGATCTGGCCAGAACTCGAAGCCTAGGCCATACTTTGTCGAATAATTGCTGTTGAAACTAGAGAAAAACAAAAAAGCACATTATAAGACTATGATTCCCTGAAACTACAAAAGAATTAAACCAAATATTAGATTTGAAAGTATACTTTACATACACACCTAGACATATATTTTTATATATACAACACACACACACACACACACACATATATATATATATATATAATATATATATATATATATATATATATATATATGTATAAGTACATAATCACGTCAAATGTATTATTGCTAGCATTTAATTTTAATACCTACTTCTCCATTATTATCTCTTATTCTTTTATTAAATTCTTTTCCATCTAAAACTAAGAAGTCATCACCAGGTCGAATGATTCCACATTTCATTGCAATGGAACGAGCAGTATTTATATTATCTCCAGTTACCATTCGAACCGTAATTCCCGATTTTTGACATTTTTTAATGGCATCAGGAACCTAAGAATGAAATTTTACAAACTTAAAATTTTCGTAATTTCTACATACATACTATTATTTTACCACTTCATGCTTTAGTTTTGCTCTTGAAAAATATAACATATTTTAGGTTCAAAGTATAATAACGTTCATTAAAAAATCGATGAGTCAACTGAAAAAAAAATTAAATGACCAATTTTTAAACTATGTAGAACATGTTGAAGAATATGATGCAGATACCATATAACTTTTTTGCCTCTTTTTACATTTATTAATAACTTTCCAATACAGTCTTATTCTACTTACACTTAAATTGTTAAAATTGGGTTAAGACAGATAGATCGAGTGGTGCCTTATAGAAATAAATATTGGAAACAAAAATTACTTGAAGCAGCACACATCCAACACCGTGAATTTCAATCTTCAATAACTAGCTATTTTGTGTTAAGGGAGATAAACCACGTAAGTGCAAACAGACTACTATTTCAGTCTAAATGGGAGGAATACAACTACAGTTAGAGCAACATAACCTGGCAGTTTCGTACACTGTGATTAGGATCTTAGCAGCCTTCACAATATTGCCAAGTTTGGCTTTCCCAGCTATGGACGATGTAAAGGTCCCACATACAAAATTTCAATCTTGGCATTTAAACTATTTTTTTATCCCTATAACTCAAAGTCTACTCGAATTACCATAAAGTTACGAGCAAAGGTATGTTATAATATTTTTATCTTAAATTTTCACATGCTCAATTTGGTATAGAAACTTTTAAAGTTATCTTGAAATGTCTAACAAAACACTTTTTGTTAGAGTTAACACCCATGTACCTAGTCCATTCTAACAAACTTAAAAGTAGTACGCAATAGTGTATTGAAGGCAAAAGCGAAATAGACAAGCCACTACCTAATTAAGAAAAAAGAAAGAGCTTTAATTTACTAGTTGCAAAGCAAGCCAGTTAAATTTACCTCTTGTTGATGAAGTTTAGTTGATCAATTAGTAGACTGATAATTTCTAACTAGGTTTTGTTTGTATAATTTGCACAAAAATTAGAAAAAGAAGAACTACAAATTTCAATGATCATAAAAATATTGGATTGAATGAAAAATGTTCAAAATATTCGACAACTTAAAAAAGAAACAACTGCAATATGTAATGCCTCTACACATATTATCTACAATATATTGTTTTTTTACAAAAAAAAAAAAAAAAGGAGGAGAGGACTTACTTCAGGCCGTACAGGGTCTTCAATGCCTACTATACACAAACAAGTTAAATCACAGATAATGCTATCTTCATCTTCCCAGTTAGGTTCATTATCAATCTGAACCTGATTTTGCATTTGAGGTGAATATAAATAATCTTTATACGCTATGGCAATAGTTCGCAAGCCATCACACGCCATAGGTTCGATAATAGTCTTTACTAATCTATCTTGATCTTCCTTAGAAAACCTTTCTAACTTTCCATCTTTACCATAAATAAATGAACACCTAGAAAAAAAAAGAACGAATTTATGACACATATATCTGAGAAACTTATGTTAAAAATTTACAATGATTTGAACTTAATATCTGATACAAAACAAGACTTATTTTGAATTCTAAAATTTCGCAGAACTTGAAATGTAGCAATTTTTGAGATAATTACTATTAATAGTATAGTCAGATCTTGGTATTAAGTCATATGAATAGTAAGGGCTCCCCCCATATAAAGTCACTTTTCTAAACTCCAAGTTCATCGAATGGGAGTTACAGACTATCGGACATATGTTAAGGTCTTAAGTACAGAAATCACTTAAGAGGTAGCTTCCATCAGACTTCAGGGTGTGATTTTACTCCCACAGCAAATAAATTCATTTACAAGAATTTTGTGGTGCACAATCTTTTACAAGTAAAAAAAAATCACTCCTTCTATTAACATAGCACAAAGCGCTCAAGGACAGTAGAAAGTAAGTACAAAGAGAGTGATATTGAAAACTGAAGTGGTGACACAAGCAAAAGCGATCAGAACATAAATGCCATAAGACTCTTTTACCAGCCATAACAAATTACACACATAATGAATTGATATTTTCAGCCGCATTAAAGCAATGAATTTAAAATTTTATGTACATGCTAACTTACTGGCAAATGCATATGAATCCATTATAAAGTCTGCTAGCTAAAAAGGTCAGTTTGGCGAAGTTCTGAGGGGTGACTTTATACTGAGGTACGACTATACCAGCTTTCTTTTTTAAATGCAAAAAAACTGAAATATTAAGCAGATGAAAATGCAGGACATTAAAAGAAAAAATCAGAACGTTTTACTCCTTTCTTTAGCAAGTAAGCTATTAAAAACAAAAGAAATAAATGAGAAAATGAAATGCAAGTAACATGTTTTAAAATTAATCCAAAATGTATTACTTTCATACTCATGTGCAGGAGTAAGGAGCTGTGTGTTTAACTCACAATATTTTAAGTAAATCAGTTTATTTTTATGCACAACTTGTATTCACATACAAATAGCCTCTTCAGCCGCAGAAAACAAAAATAGCTGCATTTAATCCACATGGGTTTATAAAAGAAAATTTAATAAATGTTTTACAAACAGAAGACTAAAAATAACTTTTAAGTTTTTAATATAATGCTCTTATAAAAACATTAGAGTACTCACTTTTTCATCACCATTTCTGAAGCTCCTTTTGTAAAAACCCTAAATCCTCCATCAACTGGAATTACAGTACTCATAGATTTTCGCACAGAATTAAATGTATAAACTTTATGCAATTTTTCTTCAGGTATATCATCTCTTACAGTTTGATAATCTTTGCCTATATCAAGAACGAAAGATAAAAGTGCACATTCAGTCTTATTTCCTACTTGTTTTGGAAGATCACCAGGATTGTCAGGAGGCTGAAAATGATAACAATATCGGGGAATCATTGAAATGACATGCACATCAATAAGAGAACAAAATTATTAAAATATATGTTAATTTTCTATTTAATAAAATTTTTCTTTGATAACAGTCTCAACACACACAGTTGCATTAAAAAAAATAATAATTATAATTTTGTATTCAGACTACGTTGAAACTTTTCAGAGCAATAAAGCATATTTTTTATTTATTTACTGTCTCACTTCTGTTGAAATCATATCTCTATGACTAGCTTACACAATACAAGAACAGGTTGCTTAATACAAATGAAAATACAAACAGGTGAAATTTTGCACATGTGCGATTGGTTTTACCTGTATTTCGAAAATTATTTTCAATATCAATTTACTTAACGTACAATTGCCTTCCAATTGTGCAATGTGCATCAAACTCCTCTGTTTTTACCAACTTTAAACTCCCAAGTTTGAGGTTCAAAAATTATACATATATATAAAGTTTGAAATTTTTTTATAATAAATATAGTATAACAATAAAACACATAAAAAAAAAGAAAATTGCTCATATATTTTCTTTTGAGAAGAAGATACAATTAGCTAGTTATAAGCAGAAAAAGTGCTACAAACTATAACACAGAAGTAATGCAATAACTAAGATTTATCCAAGATCATTGGAAGGATTATTGATTTGTTAGAAGTTGGAGGACACAGGAAAAATATTTTAAGACTTTTAAGTATGCTGTTCTTATTCACAGTACCAATAACTAGTTGGACACAGGCATACACACAAACAAAAAAAGCTTTTTAAGTGCATGCAATTCATGCAGGCAATATTGCTTTTTATAGGCAACATTTTTCTTTTAATTTCTAGTAAATTTGCTTGCATAAAAAATTGGCTAGCCCCCAATTAAGTTGGGTAAATAAAGTTCAACTGCATAAGAAACATTTTATTTCAGACTATTTGATTAAATATTCATGTACCAGGAAATGAAAAGAGATTGCCTATACTGTAGTATACATAGGAGAGTGGTTATCATTTATTTATTTCAAGGACCTAATAGGTGACAGCCTAATAGCTTGACTAAATTATTACTGGAAGCACTGAGTGACTTTTCCTTTATTGAGCCAATGTTACCCACAAAGATTAAAGTTAATCATTTGAAAATATTGCATAAATGATCAAAGAATAAAAATATTTCAAAAATACTCACCATGACACGAGATGTATACGCACTATTTATGGAAATTCCTGCAACTAGCACATCAGCTACATTTGATGGTAAACTATTATACTTAGGAGACACTTTGAAATGAGTACCTACAATATATTAAAGTTAGTTATATTTTTTAAAAATATAAAGCAAAAAAAAAAAGCATTTGTGAGGGGCAAACATTATGCTTCTATCCACAAATTGATAACTTACAAAATATTCAAAACATTAGAGGCAAAAAACTAAGTCAAACATTTTTTTTTTTTTTTGTAAAACTGCTGAAATGAAACGCTAATAGTTTAGATGTAGGAACAAGATTTAATTAACTGAAAATTTCTTGCACTGATCATTGATCAAATATATTCCATGTTAATAAGAAGAAATTCACTATGAAAATGGCACATGTAGGTATAAGACACACATTTTTATAAGCATAACTTCTTCATACTTCCTTGCACCTAAAAAGATATTTCTTGCCCTTCCAAAATATGTGCATGCAATTTTGATTGCAAAATGTGTGCCTTAAAATGTTATATGTTGCATTTGAATAATTGAAACTATTTTAATAACTTGAATAATTATAACAACATCTAGCATCTAAAATTCCTGTTATGTCACAGAGAATCCTTAAAAATCAAGGTTTTGAGCATTTTATGAGAACAGTGAGTAACATTAAATAGTAACTGCAAAAAGTATGTTAAGCAATGAAAAATGTGGTATATGAAAAACAGAACCATAAAGACATTTAATACACCACCAGCCGGGTTATACCATTCAGACATTGCAGTTTTGTTCTTGTTAGAAATTATCAGTCTGGAATATGTAGTAACCGAGCTAGAGGCAGAAAACATCTTTTAGAAGTTAAGAATGTCACACAAAGTGGTGGTTAAGCTAAAATTAGCACACCAGCAAGAGACGGCTGCAATGGTACGGTTCAACTCTTGAAAAGTTCTGCATCAGCTGTGCCTTGGAAAAGAAACTTACTGCTCAGACTATACAGAGGGTTTTTTTTATTTAATTTTAATACTCAACAAAACAAAATCAAACTTGTTAGGCAGTAAAAAAAAAAAAAAAAACAGTAGGCTGTTCAAAAAGACTATGTTCAATTCATTTTGCTGATTTAGTTTACTTATTTTTGCATTTTTTTTTTTTTTGAATTTCGCAACAATATCAAATATTCCAAAATTTTGTCTTGACCATCACTTCCATTGGGGGGGGGGGGGGGGGGAATCACCAACCAACTGAAATTTAAATTCAACAAGGATTCAGCACTTCAATTCAGGAACAGCATAATTCCTTCACTTATTTCTTGATTAAGTTATTTGTTGTAAGAAACAAATACTATCATAATTTAAATAAACATATCTAGGAAATGCAGGCATACTTACCAGAAATAAAACTTTGAACAACAGTCATGCGATTTGTGGTGAGGGTCCCTGTTTTATCTGAACAAATGGCAGTGGCATTACCCATTGTTTCACATGCATCTAAATGTCTCACTAAATTGTTGTCTTTCATCATTTTCTGCAGTAAATAGTTTGAAAAGGTCGATTTTACCACCAACATTTAATTTTCATTAAAAATATTACAATAGATTTTTTTTTTCCAAAAAAAAACACCATTCTTAAAAATGTTACATTATCCCAAACAAATATCTTAAATAAGCAAATCTAAACTAGTTTCAAAAGCATATCAACTTCATAGGTTTAACTAGAGCTTCTTTAGCCCTTATTATTGAATGTGGCCGAGTTATTCAAAAGATAATTGATTCTTTTTTAACCTAAGTAAATTGTCCCAAAAGGTCAGATTTCAATATTGTATTCATAATTACATCAAACTGCAGCTATGATAGTTTGAAAAAAAAAATCAAAACTAAAGTTTTCATTTCACATGTAACAAGTTCCAACTAAACATTTAAAACTTAGTCACTATTAAAATGTTCACGAAATCACAAACATATTATCAAATATGTTTCAAAAGATTCAATAAGTACTGTCTAATGATTTGAAAATATTACTATGTGCAGCAGTGACATAAAAAAAAATATCTATACATTCCCTACAATTAATTAAGAATGCAATTTTAATGCATGAGTTCAATTTCAGAGGTTTAATCTACAAGAACATATTTTGTAACAAATAAACTGCAGCCAATTTAGGCTTCTGTTTTTGCAACATATAGTAATATTGAGATTTTTTATGTAAGTTTCACAACTAAAATGTATGATGTTTATTTCAGAATAGAAAATAATTTACTAAAACCATTTAAAAATGCTTACCTTAACTGAATATGCTAAAGCAAGTGTAACAGCTAATGGAAGACCTTCAGGAACAGCAACAACTAACACAGTAACACCAATAATGACAAATTTGACAAAATAATTCATGTAAAATGGACTCCAAGAGCGGCCCATAATGACAAAATACTTCACAGCAAAACGAATACCCAGAATTAGAACAGTTAAAAGAGCTATCGTTGAACCTGTGTCAAAAGAAAAACAAATTCAGTACCTAAAAAAATCAATATGAGCCCTAAAAAGAGCGCATATACAAAACTTTTCAATGTTCAACAGATTTTTTAAAATTCAAACTGCATGCCTAGAGGATATTCTAGGAAGTTGCTTTGCTCTGTTTGTACATACAAAGCAAAATCAAAGACCAATATATTTAAACAAAAATCTCAATTTCAGCTACCATTTAAACACATTGTAGGCTATTAAAATAGAATATTCATTTTCATTTCTATCCAGGAAGAATTAATGAACGAATCTAGACAGTGCATACCCTAGAGTTCAAACCTCCTGAGTTTTATGTATTTTTCCACACTAACCGCTGAGTGCAAAATTACTCCTATAGCAAACCAAATTGATTTTATTCAACTATGCTTTGTGTGTGTTTTAAGAAATACTTTTAAAAATTTTATTCATGCAATGGAGAAATAAATAGTTAACGGTATACTTAAATTAACTTTGCCCCTTTGTAGGAGCCAAGGGCCCCTATGATGCAATCTTAAAATCTGCTACATTCAATATCTTAAGGATAAGAATAAAAAATATTTTTGCGACATCCTTTGAGCATTTTGTGAACCCTTAAGCCCTCTATTAGCTGCAGTCAAGCTAGAATGCTTTTAATTTACATCTGATCTCAGGACTGCAAGAAATTAAACATCCCAAAATATTCAACCCATCTTTTTTTTCTGGTATATCAAAATAAGAGTACTTACCAGCATAACCAATTTGAATGGCTAATCTGGTCAGCTTCGTTTGTAAGACAGATTGTTCTTTACGGGGATTACTCTCTTGTTTTGCAGCAGGAACAATCTCTGCACCCAAGGCATCTTGGTTGTGATGTTTGGCAGTGGAATCGTTCATCAAATGAGAATTTCCTGAAACAGCTGCTTCTTCATCTAATTAAGAATACATAAATTAAAATTAATTATTCATAATAAATGAAAAAGAAACAAGGCATTTCTTGGGGAAAAAATAAATAAATCTTCATGTTTAACACTTAATGTTCTGCTATTTTTCTTAAAATTTAATGTACCTTTACAAATTTTGAACGCCAAACGCTAGTGCAGAGGAGCCACCAGAAGGAAGGTGGAGTAGTAAGGGTCAAAAAACAAACAGAAACCTTGGCTTCAAGCCATGCTATCAACCTAGTACATTAATATATAGACATCAAAGGAGTTATGATTTCCCGCTCCCATGTAAAATTTAATCTTGCTATGCTATTTTTTGCGTGATGCTGCAGGTACATTTTTAACACTCAGAGCTCATGATGAATGCAGACCCGTTAACATGCTTGTGCAATGTCTCAGCATGAATTGTCAGTATTTGTTGCTAAACGATTGCTTGCTTTTGCACATCTTTTTAAAACTTTATTGAGCTTCTGCATTTCCTTAATTAAGATCAACAAATTACCTTGAAATGCCGTGACTCAAGGTAAATCCCATGTTTCTTTAATATTAATGTTTTTTTATCTTGATTTGAGCAAAACTTTTAACGAAACAGAAAAAAAAAACCCTTAGGGGTTATTATTTAATTAGCAACATCGATATTAACTCAAGTATTAAAGCAGGTAATAAATGGAGCAAAGACAAGATTGGACCTAACTCTCTTTAACATTTTACACATGGCTAACACCAGAAACAAGATTTTACACTTTTTACAAAATCAAAAAATGACTATTTGCATGGAAGTCTTTGAAAGGCCCTGAAGATTTCAGCTGCTGCTCATAAGGCCAGATCTGCAATTGTGAATTGTTATACGTATGCTCAGAATAATTATGGGAGGCCATTACAATCAAGCACATGGAGAATATATATGCATGAAGAATAAATAATTTAATTTGGAGTCTCTAGAACTACGTACTATCTCATTACAATAGGCCATCATTTGACCCAAAGCCATTAGATGTATACCAAGAACGCTGCAGCACATGCTGATTAATGTCTGACAATCCTGCTGGAAATATTAAATACTTAAAGTCCCAAATCGCTTGTAAACACTTAAATGTACAGATTTTTTTTTCTCCTAATCTAGAAAGAAAGTGTTAGAAAAATTTGGAGATTATTCACTTCAATAATAACTCAGGATTGATACAAGTAATGACTGGCCTACAGGCGAAATTTGACCAAACTTTGCTTTCTTGTACTTGATTTCAATTTTGTATTCAAACACTTTTGAAAATAAGAATATATATATACATGCCTAAGCAAAATACAGTAATCCAAACAGCTAAAGAAAATCTAAGGATACAGTTTGAAAAAAGTTTCAGTACTTCATTAATTATGATAGCACTATAGTTAGTTAAAATATATGAATAAAAAATATAACAGTCTATAAGCAATGAGCATACAATGAAACATTAATGCGCGAAATAAAAAAATTGTAACTATAAAGTAGGAAAAAATAATAAAAATCAACAACCATAAGTACAAAAACTTCATCACCAAAATGAAAATTATACAACAATAGAGATGACTGAACAATCAATGTCTCAGATAAAATATTAAAAATCTAACACAGAAAAGATGTTCATAATTTGAAAATGTGGTACTTAAACTGGAAGGGGAAAAAAAACCATGAAAGAAAAAGGTTTAATGCGAAAACGAGTTATATTTTTTTTAGAATTTTTAGTAAATAAATTTTCATAATACTCCTCATGATTCTTGAACTCTTAGTCATTTAATTTTGACTTTTAGAAGACAGATAAGACATTCATCCTTGCACTAATGATAAAAATCAAATGAGATTTCAATTAAGCTCTCACAATGCTTTTATTGACATTTCATGTATAGAAATATAGTATGAGTAGACAGGGAAGTTGTGAAGTGAACAAAAAAACATCGCTTTTTGACAAATTTAATAATGTACAAAAAATACAAACCTTTTTATTTTTTTCAATACACTGCTACATGCAAGTGCCTCAGTACAAAATGCAGAGCTTCCTTATTGACAGGCAAAATATTACACTCAAGCTAAGGTGCACAATGGGAGCTCAATTTGTAGTAACACATAAGTTTAAAACTTAAGTCCTTGAAAGTCATGCTAAAAATGAGGAACTGAAGAGCATTTTTTTTTACAAAAAGTGGGACAAACAGGGAGTCATTAAAGTTTTGAAGCTGTATTTATATCTTATATTAGTAGATTTAAAAATAAATTACAACAAGAAAAAATATTTTTATGTCTGAAATTTGAGATTGTAATGCTTATTCATCAATGAAGGAAAAAAGGAAATTAAACAGCATGTTACTAATACAGATCACAATTGCCATGCTGTCATGGTAGAATTTGGTTGTCAGATTGAAAGCAAACATTGTTGTACAAAAACGGGTTCTGCATTATCTTTTCTGGCCATCAAAGTGAAATGACCACCTTTTAACTAAATTTATGAAAAATATCATTAGGGAGAAAAGTAAACCATTGGCTTGTCAAATGGTCATTGGATTGTACCATGAAACTTTTATGTTATCATTCTCCCAAAATTAACATGAATACTGTCCATTTTACCTTTGGACTGAGAATAAACTTGTTTGGGGTTTTATTTGAGTGTCAAAAGATGTTGAAAAATATGATGAAAAAAGCTACTTATTATGAAATATTTATTCGTATATTTTTATATGCAACGTAACAAGCGCGTAAAGAGCAGGCTATGAGCAATGAAATTTTAGTAGGTGCTGTTTATGGTTTGAAGACATGACGTTCGAAGTCTAAACTCACAGATGAAAAAAGAACACTTCTTCAGACCAAATTAAGATTTTCTTTGGAAAGATTAGGATGAAACATTTCATTGATCCATTTGTAACTTTTCATGTACTTGGTGACCTATACATACTCCACACAAGGAGCTCTTCAAAAGCATAAAATTTATGTTTAATGAAATAATATAAACACCTTCAAAGTTAAGAAATGTTAAAATGGATACAAAGTTTTAAGGTTTAATATATAAATGTTAATTTAATCCATTAGCAGGCATACAAACTACTAATATTTAATTTACCAAGACTAAGTTTTAAAATAGGGGAATTTAAATATCTATTAAGCGTTAAGAAAAAAAGCAATTTTGATACAAGTTTTTTTTTTCAATGCATAACAATTTAAAAATAAATTTTAAAGATTAAAAACATTATAAAAAGGTTAAAATTGCACATATAGTACTAAAAATTGCAGAGGTGTTACAGTCACAAGAAACCTTTTTTTTTTTTTTCAATGCAAAAAAAGAAAAGACATGTTGAGAAAAAGCTTCTCTTGGAAATCTTTTTATCTATACCTCTAGTTCAGCTCCCCCCCCCCCTTTTTTTTGCATTGAAGCTTTTTCAGACCATATATCTGCAATTCTTTTTGCTATTTGTAGTTTGAAACTTGTTACAATATTTTTAATTTATCACACAAAGGTAAATGCATTTTATTTGTAGATTCTTGATAATTATAATCAAGTAATCAACATAAAACATTGAATTTTAATTTGAGAGGGAAAAGTGCAATAAACTGCATGCAGTAACAAATTATGAACACATATGATCCTAACTTTACTTCAAAATATAAATTTATAACAAATAGGAGACACTGAATATATACATGCAAACAAATGGATTTCATTTGAGCTCCCTTAAAATAAAAATATATAAATTGGGAAAAAAATATCCAAGGAATATTATCACCTGAAATGGACACAGGGACTGTCAAGGGTGAACATTCCAATGTGTTCTTAGCATCACTATGCCATGCTGTTAGTGAAAATGAAACTGCTATAAGCAATTTGAAAATGAAATAAAATAAGTGCACATAAATGTTCCGACAAACATGCAAACATGGATAGTATCTACGCTTGGTGCATAACAATTGTGAAGGGAAAAATATATACACAGCTTAAAAGGAGGAAAACACCTGATGTCTAAAACTATGTAAGGTAAACAGCAAAATCACTTGTACACAAATTATTTATTGATAGCTTACATAAATGATCTCTTTTTAGAATTTAATTATTAATCAACCTAATTGACCTCTAAAAAAGAAAAATGAATTAACAATTTTCAACCAAAAACCAGTTAAACCCAGATCCATTGAATACACATAGATATACCCAGTAGAAATATTAAAAATTAATTGCTATACATAAACTAACATGCAAAGTGATCAATAAAAAGTTTAAGAAATTACTTTACAAAATCACTAAAAAAAGTTACTTATAAATAAAATTAAAAAAAAAAAAAATGTTATTTTGTCTCAAAAATCAGTCAAACAAAAAATTTGGCATATGTTTATTTAAAATGGATTTTTAGGAAAAAAAGTGAAACTTTCATGGTACTGCTGTGCTTGATTAGCCAACAAAAAAGCTTCAAAAATGTTATTTTCATCAAAGTAAACTTGCAAATTCACAAACATTGCTACACTTTCAAAATTCCGAAACTATATTACTACAGCAAGAGATGGGAAACAAGGGAGAGTGGACATTTAGCCAGCCAATCTCCTCCACCCCCTCCTCCATAATCTGTTAGACATGAATGTGTTACAGTTCATTTCACAAGAAGATGATTACCAAAATTCGTGGTTTGAGAAATTTGCACAATTGGAATATATCTAAAGTTAAAGAATCTACTAAAAATTAGTACCAATGACTGACTTATTTCTTTCTCTACTATTACTATATATTTTAGCCAATAAAACATTTAATAGACTCGTTGTATTCAGCATTTTCGCTAAAAAAAGTCCACCAGAATTTTATTGAACGCTAAAGGTAACACATTACAATTTCACAGAGACCTAAATATGTACTGAGGAGGATAACTTTTAGTTCCAATTATAGTTTGTTAAATATAAAGCTCAGTCTCAGAGAGTGCATAGGCATTTCTACTCTGAACATTGCACGTACTACTTTTTAAAACAGGATGCAATGTGCTTTTCATTCTAAAATTGAAACAAGCAATTTCAAAAGAATTTACGGCAACTAATGGAAGAACATGAGAAAATCAGTATTCTCATGCCCACTATCTACAATATATAGTTATGGGCTATAAAGACCATTTACCAGCCCAAAATCAACCCCTTCTTTAATCCCCCTCCCCCCAAAAAAAACAAAGGCTGTATGTAATGACCGTTGAAATATTTTTTATGCATCACATTCAGTTTATTTTGTGTACACGAGAAAAAATACTTTTTTTAAAGAAAAAAAAAAGCAAATATATCTATGCATTTTTTTTTTTTTTTTTTTACAAATCCAAAGATCTACAAATAATTTTCAAGGAATGTGAGATGAACAGAAAATAATGAACATGAGTAAAATTTAAACAATTTGCTAAATCAAGGATATTAAGAAACCGATAAAATTTTTAAGTGTAAGCAATGCAGCCACATAGTATTAAGTGTAAGGTAAATAACAAATAATAATAAGTTGAAGTGAGATAATGAGAAGAGTGATTTTACAGAGCAATATTGGGTTCATTTTTCACTATTTCTAAAATATTTCAAATACTTTTGTAGCTACCTCATAGCTGTTCATCAGCACTTGGATTTTTCAGTGCATATGCCTAAAACTCCACTTGCTAGCAACAATGTTGATTTGGTACATTGTACTGGAGATTTCTACTGCTGTTGAGACCAGTCTCATGAAGCTGATTTTAATTTTCAATTTTTGTCAAAATTCCATTATTTAGATTATTTTAATTTATTACATACAAAACATTGGCAAACAACTAAATGAAATTGATACCATCTTGTCAAAAGGTAAATAATATTCAATTTAGAAGACATTCAGAAAATTTTAATAAGAAAGAAAATTATTTTTTTGGGCATATATTGAACAGATCTCATTTCTTTGTTACATTTTCACATTGCAAATTATAAATATTATTTAGATAGTTCTTAATACTAAATAAAATTTTATTTATTGCTTTGCATTAAATCAAACATAATAGGAAAGTACAAGCAAAAAATGGATCAAAATTAATTACATATGTAGTGAATAAAATTAACAGATAAGAAAAAGATTCAGAGAAAGAGAGAATTTAGAGAAGCCAGAAATAAAAAGAGTTTGATATAAAATTCTAGTAATCACCTGAAGGATCTCTCTTCTTTTTGCGTGCTTTTTTGGCTTCTATGGAGTTTCATGTGTAATGGAGAGAAAAATTTTAAAGTTAGAATTATCATAAAATCAAACTCAGACCAAAAATAATTAAGGAAAACTGAACTTGAATTTCAAACAAAAATTCTTACTTGAAAAAAAAGCATAAGCAAATTCCAATGAAACAAAAAATAACATATCAGGCAAATTTATCAAAAAATATAATTTTGGTAACAAAACAATAAAAAGAATAGAAAGAGCGGCACGGGCGAAAAAAAAAAGAAAAGGTCTTAAATTGACAAAAATCTAAAGCGATATCAATGATATTGTTTCAGCCTCCATTGCATTGTAAGCCTCAATTTAAAAAATGCTGTAAGTTTCACTCTTTTATGCATAACTTAGCATTTTGCTATAACTTTATAAGGCATCTAAGCATAATGAAAATGTAATGTAATACTGAAATAAAAGAGCTTGCGTAAGCAAAGCACTAATTTCATAAAAATGAATTTCAAAAAAAAAAAACCTTTCTTCTGTTTCTTCTTTTGTTCTTCATCATCACTTTTAGCTGCTCCTAGTAAAGTGAATATAATACCAGCCTGAGAATTAACACCAACAGCTGTAACCAGCATTTTCCCACTGCCCTCCATAACATGTGTACCTAAATAATAATACATCAATAGGTAATTGAACACATTTTTGATTAAAAACAATATATGGAAAGAATCATTCAGGCAAATTTCTACTTTTCTTTTGGTGAGGTTTTCAATGTATAAAAAAAATATGTATGAAAACTAAACGAAATAATATAGTTACAGAAAATTTACTCTAGAGACATGTAATCTAGAGAGATAGCTTTATATTGAGAAATAATCAAGCTAAGATCAGTATAAAAGTGCCCTCAGCAGAAGCAGATGCAGCTTCGTTTGTGGTACAAATTACACAACAAATTGCTCCTTGATGCAATCAACTAGATATTTTTTTTTTTCATAAAGCCTGACTTTTATCCAACTTCATATAATTCAATGGCTTTGTTTAATTTGTACTATTGCAAAGGCACCAAATCACAGCAATATGATCGAGATAATACATAAATAAGAAATTCCGCCAAGACAAAAACTACCAATCTGTTTGTCCAAATGTATAAATTTGAAATGTCGCCAAGATGTCAAATCTTGGTAGTTGCAATAATACAAAAATAATGAGCATTCACATTGAATGTACAAAAGAAAGTTTCATGACGAACATAATAGTTTTATTTTTCAGCACATTATTAACATAATGAAATAAATGAATGTCGACCATGATATTAGTAAACTTATCATTTGAAGAAAATATTGTATTATATATTTTATCTTTTTTAACTATAGTTAATATTCTGAAAGTGCATTTATCAGCAGGTTCTTTGAAGAAAATTGAAGTACATACCAGACAACAAAACAGGATCTGTATTTTCTCCTTTTTTTACATGATCAGATTCCCCAGTTAAGGAACTTTCATCAACTTTTAAATCATTGCTTTGAATTAAAATACCATCTGCAGGTAAAAGATCACCTAAAAATAAATAAATGTACATATATATATTTTTTAAATCAACATATGACTCAATATTTAGAAACAGTAATAGGACATGTTTAGCACATTAATTGAATCATTTATTTCGGCAATTCGCTCATTTGCAAAATCTTTAAAAACCACTTTTTTCTCTTCAATGTCTAATCAGAAATTAATAGAAAATAAAAATGGCAAGAATCTTAAAATATTGACTGTATTTCAGATTATAAAAAGAGCATATTGTGTATGGAATGAAATCAAAATATGTATGCATTAAATTTTTTACGCAAATTCAGTTGTGAAAGTGCCAGAGTTGTAAAAAAAGGGGGGGGGGACAGAACTTTATTCAAATGAGAAACTGCTAGAGTGAGCATACATATTTATATGTAAGATTTTATTCAATGCAGTTTTATGTATTAGGCAGATAGCACGGGCGTCGTTGGCGGGGGGGACGAGGGGGACATGTCCCCCCCAATATTTTGAACTGAGCAAAAGTCCCTCTCAATATTTTGGGATTCTTATATTTGCGAAAACAAAAAAAAGTCAGAGATCTATCATTTCTGTATCAAAAATTAATTAGAATTACAGCCCGAACTAAAATTATTAAAACTTTCTTCTATATTGCACTTGATGAACCATCTGTGAATTAATCAGTTTCCTACAGTGGGCGTTTTGCGTTTTATGCCATCGTTATCCGAGCATTTATTTTTCTCCTAGTAACAAAACCCGTTAAAACGTTGAAAAAGAAGATCCAATCCCTCCATTCAACAATTGACACTTTCTCTTTTTCTGGCCACCCACCTGCTCGACGGGGCATTGGAAATAATAAATAGATCATGGGGTTTGTAGTCTTGAACCAAACAAAAAGTCCCCCTCCCCCATCAATATTTTCATTCGATATATTACAACGCTGAATAACCGAGTATATATATTACAGCATTAGAAAAGTGTGGATATCTTCTTTTGTAAAAACAAATTATATTAGAATTAGCTCATTTGAGAACGTGGCTTAAAAAAGGAAACATGACAGCTTGCTATCTAGGGAATAAATTTCCTTTTGTGCACTTTTCCCATTTCAAATACTTCTTCAGGATTCTGTCCCAGATAACGCCACCCTCTTTTATTGCTCCCACTCTTCTAAACGAGGAAAGAAGACACCGTCCAGCTGCACACAATGGACACTAAAAAATCCCTCTCTGGCCACCCATACTCACTCGTGGGAGAAAAGGGCTTCGGATACTTGAGCGGGGGACTAATGTGTCCACGTGTTAAGAAAAAAATCTTTTGGGGGAACGACAAAAGAAGGATCTACTATCCGGACAAGCGAATCTTTTTATTAAGCACAGCGTCATCCACCGGTTCACCACCACCACCACAAGTTGTCGAGTCAACTTTAAATAATTTCGGAGCTGAACGAAATAAATCTGGTAAATTTTGCTTATTTTACTTTTCTGTTATATTATATTAAAATTAAAACGTATTAAGCTTATAATATTATTAAATAATATTTAAAAAGATGCAAAAAAAGTATTTGATAACGTTGTGTATCTTTACCATTAATAGTAGCACGGAGCGAAGAAGAAGAGAATAAGAATTTCAATATGAAAACGTTCAAAAATAATAACTATAATATTATTTATAATAGTTTAAAAATATTTTAATTCTAAATTGGAAATATATTTCAAATGACTAAGAAATATTTAGCTGAGAAAATATTCTGTTTTATCTTTTAAGTGTTGAAATAATAATCTTCTCTTAGTTGAGTAATTTTTGAAATTATTTAAACTAAATTATTTTTAAAAAGTTGAGATCTTTGAAATATTTTATCGCTGAATTTCCATGAAAATCTGTTAAAAGAACTGAACTATCATAAAAAAGAAAGTTATTTATCTTCTATACAAGTTATTTTAAACTGAAATTTTCAAACCTAATTTTTAGCTATGAAATATAAATTTCAAAATGGAACTTTTAAAATTAGGTGAAAGCATCGTTCTCTCTTAGCATAGGTACAACTGACGCAAAACAAATGTTTGTATGGAGAAGAGGGTAAGAAGCAATAATAAAAATAAATTAAATTAAAAAAATAAACCAGAAAGATTTCTCACACATTGTTGAGGATCAAAATGCCAGATGAATAATTATAAAGGGATTTTTTTTCCTGTTAAATTAAACTGAAAAAAACAAGTCAGAACTTTTTCGCCAGTCTTCCCAATGAAAACTTTAATCGTTTTTTTTACTTGTTTTTACCAAAAGAAAAATTATGACGCGATACAAGCAGGATGAAAAACATTAAGTTTCATTTCTGCACTAAATTAAGCTTTTGCATTATTGTTGATCAAATGCATGAATTTTGAACACTAACGTGAGCATAAAATGAAATGTAAGAGCATAACCTTACTTTTTTATATATTTTTTGCTGCTTCACAGCTTGAATAAACATATCTCTCATTAAAAAAGGAGGCGTCTCCGTCTCCCAACAACATTTAAGTCATTGTCAACTACATTTAAGATCGTCCTATATTTCGTTTTAAAGGGCTTAAGCTTGTGTTTCCGACGGTGAGTCCCAGAAAATTCCTGCCCTAACATCACTGAAAGTCAACTAAAATTACGTTTTTCGAGCAATTTCGAATATTTGTCTGTCCTCTTAACGTTACCAAAGATGACCCTTCAATTTTGAAAAAGTTCCGGGGTGGGCCCTAAATATCCCCTCCCCTAATATCAACGCAGATCGTCTGAAACTACGTTTTTACATTTACAATTTCAAGAAAAGTTTCGGGGGAGCACCCCGCACCTCTTTTTCCCTAAAACAATCAGATATTATCTATAGTTGTGTTTTTAAAATTTCAATTTCCAAAAATATCCAGAGAAGCGCATCCGAACCGCTTCAACTACTATTGCCAAAAATTATTTAGAATGTATTTTTAAGACTCCAATTTAAATAATTTTCCGAAAAGAGGGAACTTAAATCCCTAATCTGCGTATTAATAGCAAAGATAGTCAAAAATTCCGTTTTTAGAACCACAATTTCGAAAAAATCTCCGATCCCCACTTTCCATATCACAATCAGAGGTAATAATTGAGTTTTTAACGTTACGATATCGAAAAATGGACGGATGAGCGCACTCGAACCTCTTCTCCCATAACAGTACCAAAGATCGTCTAAAATGCATTTTTAAGACCACAAATTCAAAAAAATTTCCGGGGGAGAAACCACCGTACCCTCTGTCTTCTGGGTAAATAATATATTTACTATTAAGAACACATTCTCAACTCTCTGATATAGAAAAAAAGCTTGTATGACATTCTTTTCTCTCTGTGTTTAAGATGCGTTTGAAATTAATGAGGGGTCGGTAATTTCATACCCCCAGCTACTTTTTTGTCCCCTCGACGGGTCAGAATATGACTTCTTGTAGTCCTTATTTGAAAATTGCAATGTTCATTGGTCTTTACAAAGGTTAAACATGTTTTAAAAAACATCAATTTTTTCTAGCGTTCTTTTTTTTTTCGAAGTCCCCCTCAATGTTCAGCAGGCAGAGATGCCCATGGCAGATAGAGAGAAAAATTAAACATATTTATTGAAAACTCACGGCTAAAAGTAATTAACAAAAGTTACAGTATGAAGAATAAGTAGGTTTAGGGTAATGTATGTTGAAATAGCTTATAACTTTCTAAACATTAAAAAATTTCACAGGATCCAATAGGGCTGAAATTTCAAACATGATATGCAATTTTCAAATTTCACATAAACAAGTTTTTGTACTTTAGCCTATACATTATCACTAGAATTTTTAAAAATAACGCCCATGCTTCAGTTTCTTGGCCTAACTTCAGAATGTAGAATCATGTTTCCAAACATGCCAAAGGTTAAATAGCAAAATGGATTATTAGAAATGTGTTACATGACAATCCAGTAAGACTTTTTAACAGTTCAATTTTCAGCTCATTCTATGTTTTGCATCTACGAAGCAAAAGGAATTTTTGGGTCATTTTTTTATACAAGAAAGCTAAATCTTTGTCACTTACTGATTTGATACCAAATTTTCTAATTTCAGAATTAAATTAATTGCGTTGATGGCAGTAATCATTCATTAGGTGCTAGTCAAATTTATTTTTTAGCATTCTAATTGGTCATAAACGTCGTTTTGCATTCACAAGTGTAAATGAATGAATATTTGCAATCAAAAAGGCAATTTTTGGAATAAATTTTCAGCTAAAAATTAAAAGGAAAGTTAAGGAGCACAACTTATGTTCAAAAGTAAGCTTGTGCAATACTTGAGATTTCATAAAAACAGGAATAAACCTAAATAGAAAGATGATAACTAAACATAATCTGAAAATAGTTTTTTCACTGATAAAATAAACTTCAACATCAGTTTGAGAGCTATTGAAAATAGTTGTGAACATTAACTTTTTATCGCAGTAACAAAAATGAAACGAGTACAAATTACAATGAGCAATACTTATTTTAAATTCTCAATTAATTAAAAAAAAAAAAAAAGTTTATCAATCTTACCATATTTTACTTGACAGATGTCACCAACTACTATGTCTCCTACAGGTATTTGATTAACTTCCCCACCACGAATGACAGAAAACTTATGTTCATGCTCTATTCGATTCTGCAAGCCTCGAAACTGACGTTCTTTTGTATAATCATTAAATGCTGTAACAAGGACCACAATAATAACAGATACTAAAATAGCAACACCTTCAATCCAACCTGCATCAGATTCCCCTTCGTCTATTGAGCCTAAAAGAAAAATTGAGATATACTATTAAAACAATGAATAATGAACATACCATATGTAATTATGCATATCAATTAGCTTGCAGAAAATTTTCCACTGTAAAAATCAAGCATTTATTCTCAAATATAAATAATTCAATTTAAATTCAGTTTTTTTGTACCTTTATTTTATAAAAGCTTTTTTTATTTTGTAAAAGCTTTTATACCATTATTTTATAAACTTTAAGGGGGGTAAGAGATCAGAAAAAAAAAAAAAAAAAACTTTATATATTGGTGATGCTATGGATAATATTGCACCCCATGAAATGAAGACAAAATTCATACAGGAGAAGAAGGAAAAAAAGTTCTATTACTTCAATAGGTTTCTAAGTGTTAGGAATAGTAAGCTATTCACAAAGCAGCTTTTACTTGCAATGTGACGAACAATTTTAAGCTGGTTCTTTATCTTTCTTGGGAATAATTCATTGATTTGAATATGCTTAGCTAAGGCTAAGAAACCTGTTGCTGGTCATCAAATTTGTATTTTTATGAATATTTGAACAAGAGACGATTTAAATGAAAGACTAAGAATTCCAAGTCAAACTTTAAGTTCAATTTTGAAATCAGAAAAAATTACTACAATAGAGTTGTAGGCAATTGGAATAATTTACCAGAAGCAGCTGTTAGAAAGTTTGGAGTATGCTTTTCAGTTTTGGTCTCCTAATGTCAAGAAAGATGTTTCTTCATTGAAAAGGGTTCAAAGAAAGGCTACTAGGCTAGCAAGGGGACTTTTACATTTAGATTATGATACTAGTCTTAATAGATTTAATGAGTATAGCTTGGCGCAAAGGAGAGTCAGAAGGGACATGATTCATTTAAACTCTCCCGGCACTTTGTTTCTTTCCATTTCTTGCTTGGCGCTGAAGAAGGAAGCTTTAGGCTTTTGAAACATGTTCGCCAATTTTAACTTCATCTATTTGTGTTTTTAAACGTCGCTTTTTCGGGTTTTTACTCATGATTCAGTTATTTAAATTTATTAAAATGAAAGATGTTAATGGGTTTAATTTTCACATGGAAAGCAGGGCAAGTGGTCATTGCTTGAAGCTACTCTAATCTCAGTAGGTTGTGGGAACTTGGAACAGCTTACCGGAAGAGGCTGAATTAAGCAAAGGAGTAGATAGCTTTAAGAGAGCGATTGGTCCTCATTGGGGACTATAAATTTACTAGGACCAGACTATCTGGGCCCTGAGCTTGTTGCTGGTTGTCACATTTGTATTTATATATTGTCTCCCAACTGATTGGCCATTTGAAGTGGTAGCACAGAGTGGGGAATCATAACTGTTTATGCCATGGGGGTAAACAATATTTGATCCTCTTCCATGTATAATTACTAATATTATTCCAATTTTGAACTTCTAATTAATTGGTCTTTTGGTACTTTGATGTCTACTCAATAGCAATAATATTTATCCAAACAAACATATTTAAATGGCATATTAATGTAAAATGTATAACATGATTGTTAGTGTGAAGTATTTAATTGCATAAAGCGGTAAGTTACCGTCCCTAAGCCAGAGCTAAGGCAGTTGGCAGTATTATGCACATTTAAATTGCATGTTTAAGAAAAGATACTTTCCTAAAATATTAAAAACCAGTCTTGAAGTAATCCCAGCAATTTGCAAGTTACAGACATACAATTTAAGAAATAAACACATTTATGATTCAAACAATGTACATCACTCTTTTAATCACAAGTACGACATTTTTTTAGATTTGAAAGCTAGAAAATGTCGGAGCAACATTTTAACTCAGAAACTGGATTTAAAAGTTCTCTAACCTCCTATTTCTATATCTTCAGGTGGTTTATAAAATGCTAGACCCAATGATACTAATGCTGCAACTTCTAATATAATGAGAGTGATATCTTGTAGAGCTTCCCAAACTAATTCTAAAAATGTTTTAGGAGGTTTGGGAGGAATGACATTTGCACCAAATGTGTTTTGCCGATGTTCGAGGTCTGCTGCCGAGCCGCTGAGGCCTGAAAAGAAAGAAAAGGAGATGAAAGAATAATATGAAAGAGGCTCAAAATAATTAGATGGAACTTCTTTCTGAACATTTGCAAAGAAAGAGGTTTCAGTTTTATTTATAAAGCTGTACATGTGGTTCATTTCTTATAATAATAAACTAATTTAAAATTATCTATTTTAAAGTTGACACTGTAAAACATTGCAAGTATTTTCCAATGTTTCAGTAGTTGTATAATTTTATGTCTCTAGAAATATGTTTTTGCATCTTTCAAGCAAAGATGGTCAAATATTATGATTTTAAGTTCAAGTCCTTTATCTGAGCATTAAAGTAATTAATACTGACACAATTCGATACGGTTTCATACGGTTTGATCAAAAATAACAATAAATGCATATTATTTAAAAATTAAAACTGTTGTAGTACAAACAGTATTTAAAAGAAAAATCAAACAAAATTAATTACAAAACTTTGCTTTGATTGTAATATCAGTAAATAGATAAAATATTTTCCTAATGGTTGTTCATTTTAAATAAACCATGATTTTTGGGTCTTAAAAGGCACAAAAATTTGGCATCAAATGTATAGTTCTTGGTCACATGCGATACAAAAGTGCCAATTTTTGAAGCTGCTGATTTGGCAAATAATGGCAATGATTGCTGTGGTCAAGTATTTAGTAGCTTAAATCAAACTCTGATAAATAAATAAATTGTTGAAATGTAAGATAAAATATGCAAAGTTATGGTAGTGTATGATAAAATATAACTTCCCAACTTTCAAAATAATTCAAAAATTTTCAAAGTTCAGGGTGGAAACAGGAACAGCGGAAATAATTTCATGACTTTACCCTGATTTCCCTGACAATTAAATCCGCCAAATTTCCCTTATTTACTTTAACATGATTATGGTTTACTCTTTTTTCCCAATTTGAAAACCATTGCATATCTACACAAAATGTAGAATTTAAAACGTTTCAGGCTGTTAATGAAAACATTTTCAGTGTATTACCAGAGGTGGCATATGGTTATCATGTCATTAAAATGCATGAAGAAA